>JAFELO010001349.1:0-13501 GCA_017140195.1 Eumaeus atala
GCCGGGGCGGTTAAGGTTCAGAGGCCAGGATGTGTCTTGGGAATCCCCAGTCGCGTATCTCGGATGCAGTATCGACCGCGCGCTGCGGATGGTCTCGCAGGTGGACCGAGCGGTCAGCCAGGCGAGAACAGCCCGTGCTCTGCTGTGGCCGGTACTAGCGTCCGGACTTCCTACACGGACGAATTTGGGGATTTACAATACATATATCCGGTCACGCCTCACTCATGCCGCCCCCGAATGGTACGCGCTAGCCTCCCAGGCCCAGCGGAAACGCATGCAAGCCCAGCAAAATATATCCCTACGGGTCATCACGGGTGCCGGTCGCTACGTCCACAATGATGTGATCGCGCGTGACTTGCGGATAGAGTCGCTGGATGAGTTTGTGGATCGATTGTCGAGCGCTATGTTCAATAGGGCAGACAAAGGACCGCATGCTCATCTACGCGACCTGGCCCCGCTGCTCGCGCGACCACCTGACGGGAGACCGTATCCGCGTGAAAAAAGATAAAGATATTTTGTTTGCATAACACATGTTTACAGGGTGGTAATACTATTGTATTAAGATTAGTATCAACATGTCATACTATTGTTAGTGTGCAAATTAACGATATAAACATTAATATTATAATGGGAAATAAACAATTATAAATTATTTATCCTAATGTCATAAAATTGAAAAATTTAATTTTAAACCAAAATATTCATTGAATTAAATATGGCCACCATTGAAATTAAATAAAATATTGAAAATTGTCGACAAGATAGTCATTTACATTATAATAACATTTGTGAATTAAAATATTATTAAATATTATTTTGAATAGATTGACCTTTAAATTGTTTGGTTACTTATTATAAATTTTGGGATCCATACAAAACATACTATTCGCCATTAGTTTAGTTTTGCAAAATTGTAGGCAAACTCTCTCATTACGTCTATATCGTGGAATATAGTCAGACATTCTTGAAAAAAGGTAAGCATTGTTTTTTAAAATACACCTACTTCAAGCAGATACAGTGACGGAAGTGTTAGAATTTTGTATTCTCCGAACAATGGCTCGCAACTATCTGTCATTTTAATTCCGAATATCGCTCGTAGACACCGTTTTTGTATTTTCAATATTAACTATTTATCCGTGTAATTTCCCCAGAAAATTATACCATATCTGAGTAAAGATTTGATTATGCCATAATATGCAGTGATTATGCCATAATATGCAGTGATTATTGTAGCGGTATTTACGGTCATAAGCAGTTTGTGTAGAGCATAAGTTGAGCTACTAATTTTCTTACCAAGCTCTTGAATGTGAATTTTCCAATTTAGCTTTCCATCTTTGGATAAGCCTAAGAATCGCATAGAATCTACATGGTGTATTTTATCATTATTGTATATCAGGTCTGTATTGCGTCGTTCCTGTGTTCTTTGACTAAAATGCATTATATTTGTCTTTTTCAAATTTATTTTTAAATTATTATTATTAAGCCATTCAGTTGTAGATTTTAAAGAATTACATTTGTCAGTTTCATAAGAATTAATGTCATTGCAGTGTATTGTCATTGTGTATCATAAGCAAATGATGTCATAGATTGAATTAACGCGTTCGGCAAGTCATTAATATAAATAATAAATAGCAAGGGCCCTAATACATTTCCGTGCGGGACTCCACACTTGATATACCGCTCTAGAGATCTATGCGTTATTTCAATTTTATTTGTAGTATCACTTATTCGGCTTATTTCAGTGATTTAACGCCTATCTATATATATAAAAGAAAGTCGTGTTAGTTACACCACTTATAACTCAAGAACGGCAGAACAGATTTGGCTGAAAATTGGGAGGGAGGTAGCTTAGAGCCAGGAGACGGACATAGGATACTTTTTATCCCGTCAACAGCGTTCCCGTGTGACTTGATTTTGATTGATTGATGAAACGTCAGTCACTATAAAACGTGGTATAACAAAAAAGAATCAGACTTGGAATAACAAAACGCAAATGACAGCTACGTAATTGACGTAAAATGACAGCTATGTAATGACGTATGGATGACAATTTGATATTTGTAAGAAATCAATATTAAAACTATTTCTATTAAATAAATAATTAAGAAGTGGATTGAAGTGAAGTGAAGTTTAATTAAAAGTGAAGTGAAGTTTAATTAATAATGCCGCGACGAAGACGATCGAATCTTTCCCGACAAAGCCGTAATGCAAGATGAATACAAAATACTGCAAATGAAAGGACTGAAGAAGAACAAGAAATTGCACGTGAACAGCGCCGCGATAGTATGACTCGACTTCGTGCTTCTCAATGACGAGAGCAAAGTGAAGCAGCTCGTGAAACAGCTCGTTTGGCAATGCAGAATCGTCGAGCGAACTACAGAAGGCAACAAATAGATAATTTGCGTCGCAGAACAACATATTTAGGTGATTTGAATCGAGCAGTGTTTCGATACGATTGCAGCAATGATTACAGCTTGCATCCTAGCGTTTGCATTGAGCAAATGGACGTTGTTTGCGAGTATTGTGGTGCATTGAAGTTTTCCGGAGAAACGCCTGGATTATGCTGCCTTAATGGTAATGTGAAATTGCCAGTGTTGACTCCGCCACATGAGCCATTGTATTCATTGCTTCGTGGCGAAACACAAGAATCACGCCACTTTCTTGCAAATACTCGAAAATACAATAGTTGTTTCCAAATGACGTCATTTGGGGCAGACATTATTCAAGAAGGAGGATTTAATCCGACATTTAAGGTATTTATTATTGTACTTACATAGAATGTAGTTAAAGAATAACTTACTTTATCTATTGGTATGTATTATATTTGCTAATACTGAACTCTTCTCTCCCACAGAAAAATTGTTTATAACCAAGTCAATACTGTCTAGTTTTTATTTTGTAGATACAAGGACAGATTCACCATCGAATAGAATCATTACTACCTTTCGAAGATACACAGAATAAATTTTTACAAATATATTTCATGGGCAACATGGAAGAACAACTTGATCGACGCCTAGGGATCAATGCAGGAATGAAGCGAGCAATTATTCAAGACTTGCAGTGTCTGCTTCATGAACATCATACGTTGGTCAGGTTGTTAAGAATAGAAATTAATTTCGCCATATAAGCACTTTTCAAATATTGATATTGCGGATGTCTGTGGGTGTTGGTAATAACTTACCATGGCGTGGGCCAACTTATCGTTTGCCTCCTATGCTATAAAAAATGTCATAAGAACCAGACTTGTAACAACTGTTGTTGTATAACTAATGCTTTTACAAACACATAACTGTAGACATGTATAACGTTAATTAAAATGTTTCAAATGAAACAGAATACAAAATAAAGAAGGGAATAACAGAAAAATGTATATATTGAAAAATCAGAACGTAAGGCTTTTTAATTAACAAAATAGCTTGAGGGCAATTGGTCTTCGTGTAAAGTACAGCTAGCTTGCGTTCATCAATGATTAACTGCATATTCTTTCCGCTAAAAACATTGCATTGCAACCACTTATTTCTTCCGTATTTCCATTTAATATAAACATCGTTACGAAAATGCAAATGAAAAAATGCAATGCTCGGGATTTTAAATATACTACCTCCCAGGTTGTGACGGCCCAGTTCCACTGTAATGGACCACTACCTCGTACTAAAAATAACCCCTAAAGGTAGTTTAAACAGAGATCTCATCCAGTCAATATGATGGCCACTGATATACATTATCCTGAAGGCCAACTGGACCCTTAGGAAACCTACAGATAGGATGGTCGCCGTACGGCTTGTGAGTTTACGTAGGTCCATCAGAAGGGAGAAAGGCGAAGCCATCGCTGGCTACTCAAATGGCGACCCATTGGGGGCTGAGGGAAAACAGGATAACGCATCTACATATGCGGATGTAAATGGGCGGCGGTAATCAACGAATGGATCCGACTGCTTGTTGTCCTCCTATGCTGGAAAAAAACACATTTCACAAATACTGGTAAGGGTTCAATGAACCTCTACTGTGTCACATGTATAGAAGTGACGTTATTAAAATGACGTTATTAAAACCTTTATTATTTTATTAGGTAAACACTCCATTATCATAACATATAAAAATCTCCCGTCACGATGTTTGTCCGGGCTAATCTCCGAAACGGATTTTATAAGATAAAGTATAAAGTAGTTTTCCTATAACGTAAAAAACTGCTGAATGGATTTTAATGAAATTTTATAATAATATAGCTAGATTTATATAATATAACCAGAATAACACAGGCTATAGAAATTATAACTTTAGCACGTGGTTTTGTTTGTAGTCCACGATTTTTAAGTTCCTTCTGCGTTCAGCAATCATACGGTGACTCCGCGGATGGGACTGATAGCCTAAAGACATCTCGCTCCTTGAGCGAATCTAAATGAACAGGGGGAGATTTTCTTTAGGTTTATTTTAAGAAGACGATTCTAAAATTCTTTATGCGTTCAGCAATCATACGGTGATTCAACGGATGGGATTGATAGCCTAAAGACATCTTGCTCCTTGAGCGAATCTAATTGAACAGGGGGAGATTTTATTTAGGTTTGTTTTAAGAAGACGATTCTAAAATTCTTTATGCGTTCAGCAATCATACGGTGACTCCGCGGATGGCATTGATAGCCTAAAGACATCTTGCTCCTTGAGCGAATCTAATTGAACAGGGGGAGATTTTATTTAGGTTTGTTTTAAGAAGACGATTCTAAAATTCTTTATGCGTTCTGCAATCATACGGTGACACCGTGGATGGGATTGATAGCCTAAATAAAATTCTTTATGCGTTCAGCAATCATACGGTGACTCCGCGGATGGGATTGATAGCCTAAAGACATCTTGCTCCTTGAGCGAATCTAATTGAACAGGGGGAGATTTTATTTAGGTTTGTTTTAAGAAGACGATTCTAAAATTCTTTATGCGTTCTGCAATCATACGGTGACACCGCGGATGGGATTGATAGCCTAAAGACATCTTGCTCCTTCAGCGAATCTAATTGAACAGGGGGAGATTTTCTTTAGGCTTGTTTTAAGAAGACGATTCTAAAATTCTTTATGCGTTCAGCAATCATGCGGTGACTCCGCGGATGGGATTGATAGCCTAAAGACATCTTGCTCCTTGAGCGAATCTAATTGAATAGGGGGAGATTTTCTTTAGGTTTGTTTTAAGAAGACGATTCTAAAATTCTTTATGCGTTCAGCAATCATACGGTGACTCCGCGGATGGGATTGATAGCCTAAAGACATCTTGCTCCTTGAGCGAATCTAATTGAACAGGGGGAGATTTTCTTTAGGTTTGTTTTAAGAAGACGATTCTAAAATTCTTTATGCGTTCAGCAATCATATGGGATTGATAGCCTAATGTGACCCTGCTCTTTCGGCGAATCTAATTGAACGGTGGGAACTATTCTTTATATTTGAAGAAGATAATTCTGAAGTGCTTTATACGGTCAGCAATCACGTGGATGTGATTGGTGATGATGATCCTTCGATAGCGTGCCTCTCTATGGAGGAGACTCCATTCATTTATAGGAATGAGTAGCTACTAGACATCGAGGTACCTAGGTGATTAATAGTTCCGCCTCGAACTAAAGGTGGGGCTCATGGCACTGGTAGAGGACTCAATGGGAGCTCGGGTGGTTATATCGCGTGGAGCCGGCAGGACACGATAGGTCTGAAGGAGCATTAGTTATACTCCACCAGACTTCACCCAGCGCCGGTCACCGCGCGTAAATGAATTTCCCCGCTTCACCGATCCGCCTCTATTTGCATCACAAGACATCGATGTGCCACTCTGCATTTCAGGGGAATCGCCCCAGCACAATCGGGGAGGTACCTGTCGCTCACGTGATGCCGGCGTAGCGTGAGGTCTCCACTAGAAAGAAGGCGTTCACGAAAAGAGATTTCAAAGGCATGCTTGTTGAAGGACGTCTTCCTTCAATATTTATGCGACATTTATATTCAAATAACAACTACCGTATTACTAAGTTATAACACACGGATTCACAAACAACAGGTACTGTGAATTCTCACAGTGTGAGTCGTTGTAGAGGGTACAGTAAACCTAAGATACCCTTTTAGACGAATACTTTAGCGATGGTAAGCGTTATGCGTCAGTCAAACTAAACGAATTATTATGAACGCATCGAAAAGTGTCTCATTTTGCATACTGCTACACAAGTGTCGCTTGTGAATACGGGTGATAGACACTAATAAGCGGAATCTATGAGCGTTTCTGCACCATACAATGGAACTACTTTTACAGATTTTATCGCGGTTTACTTAATTATCTAACCATGATCACGGGTGGATTGCACAGCCACCCGTGACCACTGGGCCATGGTTGCTGGAAAGCCTTTGAAAGGTGGGGCTAGTTAAATAATTATATAAACCGCGATAATTTCCGTAAAAGTGGTTTTATTGCAATGAGTAACATTGGCGTAAACTTAAAAAATCAATTTCTGCACCTTGTTTGGGTCTACTTTAAGTTGGATTATGATCAGGGAACAAACACAGTTTAGAAAACCACATGGAACGAACCGCGTGGCTTCCAGTTGAATACTCGACGAAACTACTTCCGCGGACGCGCGGACACCATTCCGCTGCAAGGTAACTCCAGGATTTTACAAAAGTTATTAATTATATTTTATTTTAATTTCCCTTGAAATGTGTCCAGTATTTTATAAGCTATATAGATGGACGTAGTGCCATGCATGGTACATGACAGTACATCCTCCTATGCAACGGAACTGGGTCGTCATGACCGGGGAAGTACATCTCACTCACTTGATACCGGCGTAAAGTGCCACCGTCACTACCGCGTTTCGTGAGGTTTGTGAGTAGCCGATGACCCATTGGGGCGGGGGGTGATAGGAGGACAACGCATCTGCGTGACAATCATGCGAATGTCCATGAAGCCTCCAATAGCTTGTTTGCTCCCTTATACTATAAAGAAACACGTAAAAAAACGTTCCCTAGAATTGGTCTCTGAAATTCGAAATATGATTAAGATTCTACTAAATAACGGACTTAGTACCTTTTATTTGGATTGGAGAAATGCTTCTACGCATACCGCTGTAGAGTGATTATTTGGGGCTCACAGCTACATTGACTACTCACTAACCTCCAGTGATGTTCCATCTCTTCCGCCTGTCGACGGAGCCACGGGAACGCGATAGCATACTTCCACGGCAAGATACTTAGTATCTACAGGTAAGCTAAAAATTTTTTGTTACTTTAAATTAGTTAAGTGAAAACAATTCCAAGATACGTGTGAAAGGTATGTAATCCTATTAATTCCCGAAACATTTTTTCTAATGTTGTAATGTAGCCCGTATTAAAATTGAAAATTAAGAACTCTCTTACATTTTACAAACTTTGCACTCAAAAAGGCATACACGGATATATACAGATAGGCAGGTTATTTCGAATAGTAAGCAATTTTCTATATTATATATAAATTCTAAAGTTATAAACAGATAAGGTTGCTAAATTTGTCTGTACCTTCGAAAATACCGTTCTAATCACAAAACTTTTTCGCTTATAACAGTACATAGCTAACAACATATATGTACTCTGCTAATAGACAGCTACCATATCTTTGGCCTGGATATTTTTCATTCCTCTCCTATTGTATTTAGAAAATCACTATCTAAAAATTAGTTTGCTACTATTTCCCAATTTTAGTCAAATAAACAGACAGAAGCTTTTTTTTTTTGCATATTCTGTTAACGATTCTAAGTATCCGCAGTCATGTTTTTGAATTTTGATAATAGTCCGTATATACATGCCTCCATTGAAAGATTTTTTAATCGGACTAGTAGTTCCTGAGTTTAGTGCGCTCAAACAAACAAATGAAGTAAAGTTTCAGCTTTATTATCAGCATTATTTGGTATTGGTAAGGGGAAAATACAAAACCGAAGTTATTATCAGCAGTCATGGGAATAAAAAATCCGAGCTATTTGCTCGAATTTCTTACTGCTGACTACCGACGCTCATTTACATCCTCTCGGATAGTGATCCCCCCTGTCCTTGTCCACCTGCTGTTCATAAATCACACGCGACCCTACCTTCCTCGCCTCTAATGGTCCGCCGCAAACTCACAAGCCATATGAGAGGCGATAGCAGGGCTGTCACGCGGTGTCATGCGCGAGGCACCTCCCTGGTCGTGCCGGGCCAATGTGGCTCTATGTAATTACCAATAAGGATAATAAATAAGAGATAGCTTGTTAGTAATATGGACTACCATAACAATAGGCAATGCACAACAAACTACTAGATACATACAAATAATAATTGGTTATAATTTTATTACCTTAAACACCTTTTTCCATGCTTAATGGTAATAATTGGGTATAATTTTATTACCTTAATCACCTTTTTCCATGCTTAATGATAATAATTGGGTATAATTTTACTATCTTAAACAACTTTTTCCATGCTTGTCGATCAATTTCATCGGAATGGAAATGTTCTCTTGTTTCAACATGTTGCAGAACAAATTGATACCCGCATGCAGCCAATGTTTGCCATTTCTTTTTATTCGTATCGTTCTAACGTTTGTTATTCATTTCTGTGAATGTGTACACTCATGTGGAAAATAAGTAATAGAGCTGAAGAGCTTTTTGTTTGTTGGTTTGAACGCGCTAGTCTCTTGAACTATAAGTTGATCTGAGAAAAATATTTTTTGTAGAAATGCTACATTCATACAATGATATCACGACCATATTTACGCGGCCGACACCGCGGGTTGATACTAGTGTAAACATGTATACACTCAATGATTAATCGCGGCAGGTTACCTTTTAGGAGCAGGGTGAATTTTACGAAACTCCACCACTAAGGGTGGGTTTTTGGGGGTGGAGGACACGGATACCATGACAGGCTGCTATTATAATTATAAAATTTACCGATTTAAATCGCTTTGATGCATAAACCCGTAAAGTCCAAATATAAAAAATTACATATGATTTCAAAATACTTTATGTAGTGAAATTGGGTTAATTACTCTTATTATATTCATTTATACAGTAAATTCGAATTTCATAACAAAAGTATAAAAATATCATGGTTAGAACAAAGAAGGTGCTGATTTTTTGCTCATTAAAATGTCATCCGCTCATCTTTTCACTCTAATGCAATGCAATGACTTACAACACTGTACGTTAGAATTCAGTATTCATTTTTTAGTTAGTAGTATTTGTTTTTTGGTGAATATCTTTTCGGGCTTATCGAATAAAGACTGGAATAGAAATACATTTATCCGTTGCTTTGCAACATCGCGAATATAATATTTATAATTATACAATTTAATCAACAAAAAACTGATCTATTTTGTTTGGAGAATCCAATTTAGTAGAAAAGTAATTTTCTATTTCATATACTTTGTATAAGGTTTATCTTTGAGCCATTTTTGGCTGTTCCCAGTAGTTCCTACTTCGATCCAGGGAACAGTAATTACTATGTAAAGTAATAATATTTCTATGCTTCAGTCGGAGAATATTTGATGGAAGAGATTCTATGTGTGATAGTAGGTGACATTATTTAAGCTAAGTGACATAGGCGGCAAAAGTAAATAAAAACTAATTTTTTTTTTGAATTATTTCAACATCATTTGACAAACAAATATATGTACTAGCAGTCTCGACAGACGTCGTTCGGTCATAAATTGAATTTGTTGTCATTGTAACGTGTAAACATTTTCAAAAAATGTTAAGGGTGTACAACCCTTATCATTTAGGGGCATGAAAAATAGATAATAGTCGATTCTTAGACCTATTGATTATGCATATAAAATTAGGTAAAAATCGATAAAGCTGTTTCGGAATAGTATAATAAAATTCTGTCTTTTTTTTTGTCTTTCTGTAAGGTGACACAAGAATTTTATAAACAATATAAATAAGATTCAGTAACAGGACTGTGCAGCATTGCTACCGATTGGAGCCGGCACTACCGGGGACGTACCCATTGTTCACATTATACCAACTTAAAAGTGATGACCATGTTGGGACGTTAAAGGAGATTAATTTTCGTAAAAAAATGTGAAACACTGTGTTTACTGAAACATGATTATAGCGTCTGACAACACGGTTAGGGAACAATTGTCTCTTGGACTTATCTTAGCATATCAGTTACACTAATCATTCGTGACAACAAAGATGACGCCATGACAGCTACGAGTGTTTTGTCGCTTCGTCATAAAATTGCCTTAGAAACTGCAATATTTTCGAATCAGAATCAATTTTCTGATGAACAAGCCTTATTTTGCCGATTAGCAGAAGTAACATTGTAAAATTATTAAGACGCCACTGATAAATTAGAGATTGAACCGAGATCAATGCCTCAAAGAGTGAACCGAAGCACCGAGGAAGATTAAGACTGTATCATTAAACTAACGGACCCGTCAAAAATTAAATTCAATCCTAGTAGCACCTTGCGTCTCCACCCTAACTCCGGTCTCAGCGTCTTAGCATATAGCCTATAAGCTTTCTCGTGAATTAAGTTATGATGCACAAAAATATTTATGCTAATCCACCGTGTACTTTCAGTGGTTAGCGCGGTCAAAGAAACAGAAATATTTTACTCTCCTATAAAGTGTAGCTTAGATTAGCGAAACAATTTACATGGCCATATCAACACTTCAGTAGATTAACACACACACACACACACAAACAAAATTTACCTCCGCCCTTTTGCTCCCTTATGAATTATTTTTATTTAGAATTTCAGTTCAGACAAATTATATTATATATATATATATATATATATATATATATATTAATTTTTATATTACTACTCACACACACAACACATTTTGTGGAAAACTTAACAAACATACACAACTAAACGAATATCTAAACAATTCATAAAAATGATTTATGTAGAATGTCAAAAAAACATTCTACTTAAATATGCCCCATAAGATTCAAACCGAATACCTTTATACTTACAACAAAAATGATATGCTTATTGTGCAGCTATATCTGTAATTGAATCGGAAGGTAAATCTTTAGAAATATCCTACCCGCATAATTTTCATACAGAACCCTTCAATGAGTTAAGTAACATATTAATATGAGTATAACAAAACTAGACAGTGAATTATGGGCAGGGGCCAAGTCTGTCTAATTAGTAACTCGGGTGAATGGAGCGGATTATGTCATAGTCCATGCTGCGCTTCTTTCCATTGGGTAGCTTCCAGCATCGCTGTCACTTTATGCCGGTAACATTATTATTATTAAGTATATGAAAAGATTACAATAGCTTTAAAACTGCTTGCCCTTGTTCTAAACTTTGTCCTCGTTTTCTGCTCCGTCCGAAGAAACTTTCATCTCGCCTTATGCTAATGGCAATTTACAGTTATCCCTGCTTTAAGAAAGCCATAGAAAAGTGCTTTATCTATTTTACTTATTTCCGGTTTTTATCATTTGTATTTTTAAATTTGAAAGCGATGGTGTAAGACTTCAAATACGACAGGTTGCTATGATAAATGTAAAAATATATGTCACATATGTGGTATAAAGCAGTGTGTACACTGTGTATTTATAATTGTAAAATTTTATAACGTATTAAATTGTTTCTACTTACGATAAGACCGTCTTATCGCCGCGCGTATTTCCCTGCAATAGTTTCTTTTTGTCAGCAAACAGATGTTGAGGAAAATGTATAAATTAAATGTTGTAATATTTGTGCTCCTTGCCTGATTGTGACACACGTGATAAATTTTACGTAGTATAAAAATACGCACGCATATTTCGTTCTCAGTCGTTCCCATGTTTGCAATCATATACGCAAAGGAGGGCATCACACAATGTATATTCTATAAATATTATAAAACGAAATTCCCAAAAGGTGCCTGTCTGTGCGATTGATTTTCTCAAAATATAATGAATTTCTTCATCTATTTATATTTAATGATCCAATCCTGATGCGGTTCTCCCCCGTGAATGAAATATTTTCTGAGGAAGGTTTTGGTGTATAATCGGTTGATGCTATTCAATTACTCTATACTTGACTCACTGTTTACACCTACCGACCAACGTAAGCAAGAGAGTGTCGAAAATATTTGAAGATGTGTATATACAATATATGATATTTTTAAAAATGTACATATAATAATAATAATAATAATAATAATAATAATAATAATAATAATAATAATAATAATAATAATAATAATAATATCTGTGGACTTATCACACCACGTCCGCATAGCCCTGTGCTAAGTACCGTAAGGACTTGTGTTACAGGCACTAGACAACAGAAATATATTTAACAGTTTTATATATTTAAAAAATCGTATATATTAAGATTTTTATTATAGCAATACATACATAAACATCCATGACCTTGGTGGGATTCGAACCCGCGACCTCTGGCGTAACACGCGCACTAACCGCTACGTTACCAACTGATGGTTCAGCCAGCCGTCATATATTTGACTATCAGCGCCCTTGAGGACAGAACCCATAACTCCGTTCCTAGTACGCCTACTAGGAACGGAGTTATGCTCTAGGCTATTATACACTATAACGCTACGCCTAGCGTCATAGTGTATAATATAGCCTGGAGTCTTTCCTGATAGACGGACTATTCAACACTAAGAATTTTTCAATTGGGGCCGTCAGTTACTGAAATTAGCGCGATCAATTAAACAATTTTATTACTATATATATATATGTTTTTTTTTTTGTATTTTATATTATTTATTATATTTATAATTTTATTTATTTATTATATTTATACTATTTATAATATCATTTATTTATATTATATATTTATACCATTAGTATAGATAGATTATTTGTGTCGGCTAGGAATCTTAGATATGCAATATCCTATGTATTATTGTGTTCCAATCCTCATTTCCTTATTTAGTGTCACTGAGTTGTTTTAAACGCATTTTAAGCATTCAGCATTGAGTACCATCTTAAAATACCTACTTTATCAAAGCAAGTAAATAAGTCTAAATATTTGCTTATGCTCTTTGTGGTTGTTGAAACAAGTTACAAGAACCTGGGCGCCAAATGTGGGCCTCTTAAACAAGCTCAGAGTCATTCAGCTTGCCGTTGAAAGAGCTATGCTTGGTATTTCTCTACGAGATGTGGTCCGGACTTCGAAAATACGCAGGCGGACCAGGGTAACAGACATAGATTAGAGAATCAGCAAGTTGAAGGGAATAAATAAGGTCATGATAAAGCTTACGATTGATCTGAATGACCGGAAAAGCCATGGGATTTCATATACAACTTATTTTGTTTAATAGTGCATCATTTGATGCTATTATTCAAATTAAATGTCATGTACCATGGAAAAGGAAAGAGCCAGGCCGATTGTAATGTACACTGCGGGCTATATCGAAGGAATAAATATTTTTGTGAATGTCTACGTATGTATGTCTACCTAATTATAGTATGATCGTCTTCTCGAACTAGCCACACACCGCGGACCGACACTAGCGCATGAGAGAGTGAGATAGATCTCCCTGGAGT
>JAFELO010001349.1:13605-30797 GCA_017140195.1 Eumaeus atala
TCGTCCTCAAATGAAGATACGGGCTCCAGACGTCTTAGAAATGTTTTCGGAAAAGAAGAACCACGATAATTATGACAATAATGTGTGTGATATTTTGTGACAATTGATCATGCAGGTCGGGTTCTCAGTGCATAACAATATATTTAAATTAAGTATGAATTTTAAATAGACTCTTGTAAAGACAAAGTAAAATCGTGCGCGCAAAGTTGACGCTGTACCGTTTCCACACGTCACAAAAAAGGTTGCCTTTGCGAAAAAATATTTTTATGTGCGATCGCGGAGCTCAATATGACACTGTGTGTATCTTGGTACTTTTTAATCAATGACTGTAACAAAAAATGTTTTCTTTATAGTCCAGACGAAACGACGTAACATTAAAAGCTTTCAAAACGTTTGCAAACAAATCCATCAACCGTAGAATATGTTAACCAGCAGTCTGAATTCGTCGTGTAATGTGTGTCAGTAATATTTTGCTTATTCTTTTGCAAAAAAATATTGTCTGAAACGAAAATTTGACGACCGGTCAGAGCAGTGGTACCATAGCCAGTAAGCGGTGCATGTTACACCAGCGGTCTCGGGTTTGAATCCCGTATAGTTTATGGATGTTTTGGGCAGAAAACGGATGCTCGTCACTGCGATAGGTGATGAACCTTCGCTCTCCGCACTAATTCGTGCCATGCTAGGCAGTGAGCATGGTTGGAATGCGGCCGACTCTTACGCGAAACATGTGATGCGTAAAAAGGAGGAAGCGGAAGGCCAACGGGAGGCGGTCACGCAGTCTTCCTCGAGTGGTTCAAGACGCAAGCGCCGCAACATGCCTCGTTAGGATGGGTCAGTGGGTGACGGCTTGGGGAACTCGTCACCCTTTCAACAAGGCCCGTCTTGTTCGTTCCGTCCGACTGTTCCGGAAAACGTTACCGTAACTTGTACCTAACTCTCCCGAGGAGAGCCCTGAAGGGCACTCACATATGGTGTCGCGGTTGTAAGCCACCGCGTTCCCGTGGCTCCTCCACTGGCGGATGTGAAGGAAGACCACCGGGGATTAGTTGGTAGGAGGAGCTCCTTTCAGCTCTCGAGTCCGACATACCCCCCTGATCGCCCCAACCCGGGGGCATGCCTAAATGGATTCCCCAGCGTCAAAAAAAATTTCCTAGTATAAAAATGTTAAATTATACATTTTAAATATATATTTCCATTGTCGAGTACCTGAAACACAAGCTCCTAAGGTGTTTAGCACAGAACTAGGCTAACCCAGTGTTATAAGTCCATAAAATACAAAAAAATATATAATTATTATATACATCACACGGAAAAAGATAGCTGTAGTCGGATCTCTGCCTTCTAGAATTTTTCCGCTCCTTCAATCTGGCTATTGAAAAATATAATTTGGTGATAAAAGGGTAAAAATTTAGAGTTAAATGTATTTTTTATGCAAGCATACTATTGAAAAACAAAAACAAATATGTTGCACCAAAATTAAGAAGTAATAATGTTAAGGGTGAACTAGTCTTATCACTTAGGAGTATGAGAAATAGATACCAAACCAATTCTCAGACCTGCTGATTATGCATGCAAGATTTGGCAACAATCGGTAAAGACTTTCAGTAGAAATAAGATAACAAGTAACGCTGTGACACGAGAATTTTACATGTGCATAAGTTTTCTATATACACTAGAGTAACGCTTTTTTTTAATTGGATCATGGCCCACCACACTTTCCCACCGCTGCTACTCCTGTGTCTCCAGAATCGACAGCGGCCACCAATTGTGACCCTTTGATGAGTTTGAAGTATTACGAGGAGGAGGAAGCTTCCCTTACCAATCAAAGGGAGAGGCAGTAAAATATTGCAATGGCTTGTACAAGCCGAGAAAAGAGTTGGCATTTTGGATTTAATTCAATTGGAGATAAAAAATATTGACAGAAATTATGACTAATTAGCATTTAATTCATTTTCATAAACAATATTGTATATATAAATGTATTTTATCAAATATATGTCAAGCCCATCCGTGCCATATAAAACCATATTTTATGTATAAAAGAAGTGTGTATGCAAGAGAACCAGTCATTAAATATTCGCATTAAATTGCATTTGACTAAGTTTAAAATGTATTTGGTTCAGACGGTCTATATTAAATTACTTAAATAATAATAATACAATCCATCATTTCATAACTTTATGATTGACAGCGCTACCTATCATATACTATTGGCATTAAATGCAAGTAGTAGTTCTTTTGTACGTAGTTATAGGAAGTCTCCATAGATGACTCTTAAAATTATGATAATTATTGTTAAAATTTTAGGAGACATATAATAATATGTAAATAATTTACAGCCAATTACATGTTAACAATATTATTATATGTTATGTATATAGCATGTACAGGGTTAACTTTGAATATGAAGACATCCCACATCCTTGTTATAAAAAGGACATGGGATGTTTATCTACATGTACATTAAACGTTCCCAATTTTCAAAAAATATTACATTTTAAATAAATATTTATTTAAGTCCCTGTACATGCTTCCTCTTTTCGTAGTAAACTACGGTAAAACATTTAACATTATTAAGCGCTATCTGTTCCAAAACTTATAAGTTGTTTAAGTTGTGGCGTCATGTTTACTAGTTCATAAGTTAGTCCCAGAAATATTTCATAGATGACGCGCAACTTAAATTGATACCACCCCAACATTCTAATTTCTGCGCCTTATAACTGTTTATAGGGTAGGACTTCATCATCATCATTATCAGCCCTTGTCGGTACACATATGCCACCTTCAAAGAACGCTAAGACGTCCGATCTCCTGCTACTCGTACTCATCCCTGTCCGTCTGCCCACCTGGTGGGCGGTCGACCAACACTTAGTTTTCCTAATTGTGGCCTCCAGTCCAGAAACTTACCCATCTGCCATCTGTTCTTCTGAGTGTGTGACCAGCCCATTGTCACTTCAACGAGCTTATTCGTCGCGTGATATTGGATATTTTAGATCTCTGCCTTATGACTACGTTACGAATTCTGTCGGACAGAGAAACACCCAACAGAGCACGTTCAGAAGCCCGTGGAGATATCGCAAACTTGCGGAGCAGTCCTAAATTAAGGCCATGTTTCCGGAATCTTCGTCACTTTCTCAAGTCGCCTATACCGCGGAGCTTGAAGACAAAAGTCTTGAACCAATGCGTTCTCCCCGTGATGGCATACGGCGCTAGAGTTTACGCCTTAAGAATTAAAATGATACTGTCATGAAGGCAGAAAGGCTCGTAAGAAACGTAAGCAAAGTAAGCCCGATAAAGTGTAAAATGTGATTGATAAATAAATACAAAAAACCTGTTAAGTAGTCTTAGGTTCCGTCCCAGGTCGGGCAACTATTATTAAATGTTTTTCAGGTTATTCTGAGCATGCATTATATTGTCCGGGATTGGAATGTGCCCGATGTAGCCATAGGCTTGCCACCTGTGACATCATGGGCCTCAGTACTTTTTCTTTTTTTTCAGTTCCGTCTTTAGTGAGGTGCCCCGGAACAGCAAATCATCAGGGCACCTGAACGGCTAGTCGGCCCCCTAAGGGACCAACGCCACCTCCACAGATGGGGTTGTCCGCACCACAGGACAACCCCACCAATTTTTGGCACAGTGCAATGGGGTGAGGTCCCCATCCTCGCCTCTTGCCCCGTGCGCAATAGCGCCGCCTCATTGTTTTCTCATTTGTCCCCTCTTCTTATAATAGAATACACCATCTCGGTTCAATTAGCTTCGCCCAAAGTGTCTCGGATCACCCCAGGCTACTGAGCCACGACAAGGTTTGGACCATGGTAGGGATGAGCCTCGGTACCTTGGCTAATCGTGGGTGTTCTAGTATATCTACTGGACTTCTCGGAGTGATAATCCTAGAGAGTTGAAATTTGGCAAAGAATTTTCCTAAATAAAATATGGCAGTCCTGGAGCACCTTATGACCCTAATGATAAGTTGTAAGAAACCCTCCAAACTATTAAACATGCAAACATGCGATCGGAGACTTTTGACGGCTACCGACGCCCAGAGATGTGCTGACGTGTTGCCCTCCTTTCCCCCTCCCGTCCAAAGGATCACCGGCCACGAAACGAAACCTAACTATCACTTTATGACAGAATCATGAGAGCGAGAGATGCATGTGTAGGCCAGGTATCCCCTCTCGGTTCAGCTGCAATACAGCATGGCACTATCTCTTACTTATTGTGCACCTTTGAATTACTCTAGCCTCTCTCCCCTTTGAATAGCTTAGTTAGCTTCCCTTTTGTCATTATGTAGACTTATCAACAAGATAAACAAGCGCGGACATAAACAATCGAGCTGTACTTTCTGCGTGTTTGTACAAACCGTACCATTTCATCAGCGGTGCCAGTTGTGTGCTAACGGTGTCGAGTTCGAGACGTTATTTCAAGTCAACACAAAAGATTGAACTTTTTTCTAAGCTGACAATTAATTAAATCGAATCAAAAATAAAAAATCCTTTCATATATAAAAGAAATAAAAAATTATAAAAAAAATATTTGGTTTATTTTTACAAGAATACAAAATGCTAAACGAAGCAAAGAAATTAAGCAATTTATATTTTTAAGTCTTTTTTTAATAAACGCACAGGGTACATAATCAGTCCTGCTTAAGAAGGCACACATTACTGAGCAACAAGGATTTTGCGCATACCTTATCCCATTGCACTGTCATAAAATTTGTTGCGGTTGCCATGTGGCGCAGGTCAACCCCTCGTGGCGGTAGTGTCTCTCGAGGGACTGACTAGCCGTCAAGGTGCCCTGATGTTATGCAGTTACGGGGCACCTCGCTAATGGTGGCAGTGATGGCACTTGCAGTGGTTTCAGTGAATATACGGCACTGCGATAAGCCACGCACCCTTACACTGAATCCTACCCAGGGCCGGTGATGGCGCGTAAATGCGTTTCCCCGTGTCGACGTCGAGATCCGGTATTTTACGAGGGACTGTACCGTCGCCTAGGTCTGTACCTAAAGCATACGCGGCACCTCCCTGCAGGCGGCAGATGACACCCACTGGGGTGGGTTTTCGGTCCATCCACGAGTCCCACATATCCATCGGATGTCGCCCAATACCGGTGGCAGTGCGTAAATGTATTTTTGCGTGAAACAAAAAGATACCTAAGGTTAGGTTAAAGTGTCTATTTCTGAATTTTCATTGTACCCTTACATGAATTTGGGTATCATTTGGCTGTACCAAAATATCTCTTATAAGACTACATATGTATACATAGTTACATGTGCGAAGAACACATTCCAGCTATATTATAAGGCGATTGATATTATCTAAACCTTTGTCAAGACAAATTAAACGAATCTAAACACGATGCGATTGTTGAGGGTCTCTAAGTCGCATGCCGTCAGTAGAAAGGACTGCACGCTGGCCGTATGTTCGATTGTCGTTGAGTAGAATTTCTTGATTTTGAACTATATTCTTTACGAATACCGCTATGACGTAAAAGAAACTTTGACTGTTGTGTTTTGTCGACGTCGGACTCGGTGGATGACACCGCGGTCTCTCTGGCCATGTTTAGGAAGAGGTAGTTCCATGCCGCACAGGAGGAGGTAGTGCTATGCATGGTGCATGGTGAATTGAGCCGGTACGACCGGGAAAGTAACTCTCACTTACTTTATACCGGCGTAAAGCGATGCGGTTTGTGAGTAACCGCTGACCCATTGGAGGGGGGGTGGAGATGATAGGAACGCAATGCATCTGAGTAAAATCATGCGAATGTTCATGGGGGTCGGTAGTCATCAAAAGGCTCCGATTGCTCGCCTATGAGGGTTATGTTATAAAAAAATATTAATAATAGTTAAATTAGCTATTACAAACACTCTCATATCGGGATGTGTCTCTTCCATCTGTGGGAGAGGTGAGCACTAATAACAGTCCGAAGATTGTATTGGGCTTCTCCTCCCTTCCACAGCATAAGTTTAGGTCCGAAAAAAACCTATTATGCTAAATAATAATATGAAAGCCTTTCGATTAATCGATTATAAGAATTTCAAATGGCAAGTCAAGCGCACCTTGTATTATTTATCAATTAATATATTGTTTCGCTCAGCGGGAGGAAAATGAAACATTCCTAAAAGTTAGGGCTATATAATACCCACAGTAGTAGTAGTAGTTAAAGCATGGCTTTATATAACTTTTTTCTTCATCAGTAAATAGGCCATCTAACACTGAAAGAATTTGTAAATCGGCCTACAGCTTTGGAGACTGTTTTATAGTATGTTTAGAAATTACAAGACACTAGCTGTTTTCCATTGACGACACATCGATTTAACACGCACTTTTGCGAAGCATTTTCATTCGTAACACCAAGAGCTTGCCAGTATGAAAACAAAAAAGAAATTGAAAAAAGTCAAAAACATTATATAATATCGGTGTAACAGTGTGGGTGCCGCCTGTTAAGACCGTTAGCCGCGTGGGGTCCTGGGTTCGAACCCCAGGTCGGAGAACTGTTATTAAATGTTTCTCAGATTATTCTGAGCACGCATTACATAGTCCGGGATTGTAACGTGCCCGAAGTGGCCATAGGCTTGCCACCTATGATATCATGGGCCTCAGTACCTTGGCTAATCGTGGGCGTTCTAGTATATCTACAGGACTTACGAGTTGTGGATGTACTAGCATACCTCTGCCAACCTCTTCGGGGATAAAAGGCGTCAAGGTACTTTTTTTTCTAAACAGTTTATAAGGAAATCGTTGAAATCGCATTGTTTAGGCAGTACTGGAGGACGGAAATGACCTCCTGGCCTGTTTTTAAGGGTCACGTAGCCAAATGACAAAAGATAACCCTTATAATTTCGTCATGTCCGTCTGTTCGACCGTATATTACAGGCGTTTTACCCGGAGATTACGGATCTTTGATATTTGGACGCCAGGTGTAGGTTATAAACCGTTACAAAATAGTATATTATGATTTAGTAAATGAAGTTATTGGGGCTAGCAACCACTTCATACATCGAACTCACGGAGGATTTTTTTTTTTTTCGAGAGAACAAAGCCATGTGAGCCTCTAAAAAACTTTTTAGTTGAAAAGTGTGTTTGTGTCCGATAAGACATCGTATTCCATTTAACTGTCTAAATCGCCGTATTTCATTACTGCTAGCCATTTTCAAATTGGGCAGATAGTGGCAAACTTTATTTCAGTGCGACTAAATTTATTGAATAAAGAATTACACCGAACACTTTCTGGCGGAATTTCACTCAGCCGTATTCAATCCGGCTAATAGTTGGCCACCACAAAAAAAGGCCCTGTTTTTGAAAGTAGCTAGCGGCAATGAAATACGGCGATTTAGACAATCCGTCAACGATATATACATGGATGAGTTTGACAATGTTAATATACATGCTATTTGAAGTTGACAGTATCAATGTAAAAAATTTGAAAGTTGACAATATACACACAAGTCTAAAGCCGGCAAGCATGACTTTTAGCATTACACTGTCCTTTATACCACAAATACCACTCATTAAAAACATTTAATTAAATCTGTACAGACCATAATTTACATCGACTTCGCCGATCCCCGCAACGACGGGCAACCATTGTGTCCTGCAAAAAGACAACGAGCTACCAATAAGGGTGCGTAATAAATAATTTATAAAGCCAGTTTTACATAACCTGAAAATACTGAGCCAATGCTTCCGGATCGTATTCATTTTCGATGTATGTTGGTTGGACGACTTTTTGCCTCCGTATCTCTGGTTCGCTTTATATATTATTTAATGAATCAATGCTTCGAAACGGCGCGGTTCGATGGCACACTCGCATTATAAATAAATCAAGTAGATTTCTTTTATAACGTCATCCAAGACAGGATGATTGCGGTGAATGCAATGGTATTTTGTTTTTTTTTTTAATTATCATCGGTTGACTGACAATGAAGTTTCGACGTCGTAGTTTTTGGGTACGATCGTTTTTAATGGCGTATGTACAGTTCGATTTTGGTTACTGCCTTTTTGATCTGAAATAAATTGACGTTAAAAATGTTAACCTTATTCATATGCACCACATTATTGTGTGTAATTTTCCTGCATGTTTTGCGTATTATCATCAATTACATGTTATATAGAAGATATACTAATTATATTTAGTGTCTGCAATTGTGAGAACATCCCCTAGCAATGGTGGGAGGTTAAAATGTTACTGAATCACGCCAAAAGTTCATAACGGATTTTGATAAAACTTGGCAATGCTGTAGCTTATGTATCAGAATAACTTATACATTTCAGTAGCACTAAGATTTTCACATGGTTTTGTCTGTACTCAGCGCGAACGATACCAGCTGGCTAACCTATAATTAACTATATGTAAAATATTCCGATAGGAGCGTGTTGGTAACAGGTAATTTAACTATTAGTATCATGGCCAGAGGGACTCAGAGGTTCCTCCTTCACCAACTCTGACGTCGTGGGCAGCTCTCGCGCGGTAGCTAAAATAACTTCGGGAATGACGTGAATGTGTAGCTCATGGAAACGATCATGATAGGGGGGCTTCCCTTCTTCACCTTCTGACGGATGAAAAGACTCACGCACAGTAGTCCCAGGATGCCTCAACGGTGTGGTGGTATTATTTGAGTCCCTACCAGATGGTATTAAGAGGTCATATCATGCAGTAGGAGATCGTATAAAGCAGTAGGAGATCGCTACATGCATTAAGAGATCGTATCATGAAGTGAGAGATCATATTTTGCTGTAAGGAATCGAGCCATGCAGTTCTTACTGCATTCGTGTTATGCAATAAGATACTGTATCATGTAGTAAGGGATAATGCCTTCTTCCATTGCGGCCTTTGCACAAATGGGGAAGTGTAACTTCCACTTGCCTTACATATTGCAACCGCATAGTGACATCTGTACTGTCAAATTTTGTGAGGTTTGCAAGTTTCCCGTGGAGAGGAAGGAACGAATTTCCATTCTAATTAAGATTTTTATCAAAATGTGCTTACTGCTTATTTCCTCCCTTATACTGGAAGTATAAGGGAGGAAATGAGATATTATCCTCCCGTCTGAATGAATCATGAGAATTTATCTCTCCAATGCTGCCATTTTATTGCGCTCTTCCAGTATTATGTTTACTATAATGTATAAAAAGCCTTATACCCCTTTGTTGGGCTCACAAAACCGTTGTGACATCTATCTTTTATCTTTGTAAATCTTACTTTACTTCCAATAATAAAAAAATGATCCAGATTCTTTATGTTTTTTGTGACAATATGTTTAAATCCATATACACCTTCAATATGGAAACATGTTGTGCGAAAATAATACTTACGGTGTCGGGAATAAAGACACAAATTCAATCGTAATAAGCAATATGAACTTTTACCTATTTTCGGGAACTGCAAAATTCTGATATGAATCGTATCTCAAAGGACCTTATTAAAATACCATTTCGTAGAGCCGATACTATGAGTTGCGATATACAAACACCTAAATCTCACGCTACGCATCTCGTTAAAATATCTCCACTAGATTTATAATGATTCATCAATATTTTAATGAATTCCCCTTTAGTCGCCCTAGCGAAGAAATCTTATAATTTTGTGTTAGTTATGTGAGGTTTTCATCAATGAAATAGAATGAATAATATTGTTTTCGGTGTCATCGAGTTGTCCCTTGCAAAACCAGGGAATCTCAGGAAAGTTGACTGGTTCTTGTTTAAAGTTTAGGGGGCAAGGGAGGAATCGGAGCGTTTCACGACTAACGACGCCCATGACACGTAGTCATTTTGCGATACGATGTCTGCCTTTCCTCTGCCCCTCCAATGGGCCACAGGATACTCACAAACAGATGTTGTTGGGATTGGAATTATTTACCTCTAACTCCATTCTAACTTTAATTTTGGAGTTGTACTATTTAGATGGTTAAGGTGTTCCTTAACCATCTATAACATATAAGGAACACCTTAACCATCTATAATGTTTAGTTTATCATTAGGTAAAATTGTAAAAGTATCATCAACATACCCCTTTTGTATATCCACACTGCTCCACAGTATGAATGTAGAAAGCCACCGCAGAACGCTTTCCTCCAACATATTCAAAAGGGGTCACTGACGAAATTGGGTATATTCTCAACCGAGCTTTAATAAAAACTTATTTTAAGCCGCCAAAGAAGTGTAGTCATTTCTTTCCATCAGTGAAATGTCATATCCCTCTACAAGATGCAAGGGTGTACAAAACTAAAAGATCTATGAAAACTCGCACCGGGATACCGTAGGTTGCTACGAGTATCTCCATTATGGTTCAAGTCTTGTCGTGTTGGTGGGGCTTTGTAGCATGGGGCGAACCCAGGAGAAGCCAATTGAACCGAGGGGTATCCTCGCACCCCTATTGTAAGATGAGGGGGCTTAAAGATCAGGAGGAGGAATCGCTCCCGGTAGCCCTCTTATAAGAAGAGGGGACCTAAGAGCAATAGGAGGTGGCGCTTTTGTTCACGGGGCAAGGGGCGAGAATGGAAACCTCATCCCCATTGCACTGTCCCAAAGTCGGTGGAGTTGTCTTTTAGTGCGTGGCAACCCCATTTGTGGAGGTGGAGTTGGTCCCATAGGAGGCTGACTAGTGTGAAGATTTGGTGTTCCGGGGCACCTCACCAAAGGCGGCACTGATAGCACTCGCGGTGGTTTTTGTGGTATTCGGCACTGTCATGTGCCGCGAGTCCCACACACAAATGGACCCCACCCAGTGCCGGTGAAGGCGCGTAAATGCGTGTGTAAATAATAAAAAAGGTGGCTACGACTATGTGTACGCTGACGAGATGTGTTTGTTGTATGACGACAAGGATATTAAATTGATAGAAAATAAAATACAGAAAGACTTTCATAATGTTGTAAAATTGTCACATGACACGTTGTCATATGTCAATTTTACAAAAGTAAGCCGGGGTACGCTGTATTGTATCTAATGCGCACATGCAGATGCCATAATTAGGTCGAATCGTCATCGCCTCACTTTTGAGGTACATTTAAAACAAATTAAATATATACAAGTAAGAATTAGAAAGAAATTAGTAAGTAAAAAAATTAAAGATAAACTAAAACAAGAATGTTGCGTACTACCAATATTGTAAAAACTTACCGATCGACATAGAAGTTGATTTTCTTATAATTTTAGATCAATTTATTAATGGTGAACACACCATAACCAGAGTTTTTATCTCAATAAAAAATGATATCCATTTTCGACACTCTGTTTTTTTTTTTCTACAAGTTTGCAATAGTGCTCTTAAAGTCATTTCCTGATTGTGCCGGACTGCCCTTCGATCAGAATAGGGTAATGAAATCAATAATAAACATAAAATGCCATTGTGTCTGCGCACACGCTCGTATATGTCCTATTCAGTTAGCTAGTTCTATAAACTAGACATGGCTGTAGTTGTAATTCAGCTAGGTCATTATAATTATTAATTAACTGTGCATTGAAACCGACTTGTGTCGCTGGATTACTAGTAAAAAAAGAAAAACATCGGGTTTTAATATTTTATATCAGTTTCTAAAGGTTAACAAAGTGTGTTACAATTATTTGAAATTCAAGTCAAAAAAGCACTTTAAAATATAGTGCATATTTATAGATAGAAATAAATACGTAGTTATCACTGATACTACTGATACACTTTGTTTTTGCAATTAATAATTACTTTTAAATTTAGTCCTCATTTGCAACGATATTTTAAACCCCCCCCCCACTTCCATTTTTTATTTTCTGTGCTACCGTAAACAAATGCAAAATCTCTGTTACATGTTAACTTTTTAAATAATAAATTTTTGTGTAGGTACATTTTCCTACTTCCATCATTCTTAAATTACTTATTTTTTTATCATCATACTCCTTTACGTATAAATTACTAAATAATTATCTATTTACATTTTAGGTGTCATCGAAATAATTATGTTCCATTAGTGTAAGAATATAGTTCGTTAAATAAATACCATACAGAAAATGCCCCATTTCTCGGTTAAATACATTTTGTATTCAAATTATTATTATTTTGGAATTTAACTCAGTATGCATCTTCACTGCAATAGGACCGCATGTAAATTAAAATAGTCAAATAGGCAGTGAGAATGTTTATATAATTTTAAGTGTACTTGTAATTATAAAATGCAAAGAACTAAGTCTAACTTAATTAGGTGTTACTACAGAATTCAACACCGGGTATTCTAAATTTCTTTACAAACACATACAAAACACATATTATAACATATACAAAGTTTACAACATACAAAACTGTTGGCACTTCTCTGAAAGGAAATTTACTATTACATACAACCGTTGATTTACAAAAATAAGAAGATACACAGTAAGCGTGTCGAAATTGTCCGCATAAAAGATGTGCAAAATGTTGAAAGTTTCCAACATACAAGACTGTTGGCACTCTGAAAGGAAATTTATCATTACCTACAAACGTTGATTTACAAAAACAAGAAGATACACAGTCAGCGTATCAAAACTGTCCGCATAAAATATGTGCACAATGTCAATTATTCACTATACATATCAAAAGAAATAAACATGTGTTCTGCAACGTGTACATTGCAGAACACATGTTTATGTACTGTCCTACTGTACTGTCATTGTAATCAATGATTGTTTACAATGACAGTACAGTAGGAAATCGTGCGTCTTGTATTTTTTTAAATCAATGCTTACAACTTTACATTTGATAAAAAAAATTGTTTTGTCTATTGTAAATGAAATAAAAATAGTTCTATACCTATACATATATTTTATGTTAACTGCGAACTATTAATCCCATGTAGTATACACAATATAAGAAAATCGACTGTAATGTTACATTATGTTTTATTTACGAATCTACATTATACTCTTTCGCACTTTTGCAGGAATCACTTACTTAATTACATTTCCGAATTGTTGTAGGCAAGATGACAGATTTTGGAATCCTATTTTAAATTGTCTGTACATGACTGCTATTTCACAAAATAACGTTATTTCAGTTATAAAATGGGTCTTAATACTAAATATTTTCTTTTCTACAAACTATTTTTAATGAGGTGTCAAAACGCTTATAGGTGTCATGGCGTCAGTTTGACGTCACTTTCATGTAGATTCGACTGAATTGCTTCGACAAGTTTAACGTATATTTTTACGCAATCGTGACGTCATATGCTATTTTTCGTGTTTCAGTAAGCATGGCTGTTCACAATATTTTACACTTTTATATTACTGGGAATATTTTTCATCTCAATGTTTATATTTAAACCGTGTGATTGTTTAGACTTGAATATTTCATACTAACGCCATGGTCTCACCATACTGTCGCATTAAATACCTTTACGCGGGGTGTTTTAAAATGATATTATTCACTTAACAACGTCCGGTGTAATTTATAGTCATCGTTAAAATGAAGTCATATGATTTACTAATCATAGCACTTCTGAGTTAAAGAAACAAAATAATCAACCACGAATTGAAAAGAAAAACAATTAAATGCTAAATAAAATGGGGCGTTGCGTTCGGTTCTCTCAACCCACCATTGCAGGAAAACGGTGCTAAGATATGTTGATGTTGTTGTGTTAAATGTTAGATTTTATATTTCATCTTATGTAGTAGCATTTGTTACTAGCTGTGGCAAATTACTAAGTAGGTTTCAGTTTTTTTACACTTTTAGCCATTGGGTGACTACGGACGCCCATTAATATCCACATATTAACATCAATGTCCTCCTTTACCCCATCCTCCAATTGGCCACTGACTACGCACGCACCACACGAAACCACAACGGAGAGGTATTTCCTCGGCCATGCCGGCCCAACTTGGCTGCAATGTCATACTAAAATGTGTTTTGTGAAATTTGTCACTAGCGACAGACTCCATTAGGAATGCAAAATGCTTATTTGCTAAGAGATAACAGCCACAGTGGCTGCACACACAGCTGTACAGCTCGACAAGCTAAATGGTCTAAGTGTGAAATTAAATAAACCGTTGCATAATGTAGTGAAATTAAACTGAATCAGTACGATTATAACAGAACAATAGTTCTTATTAATTACTTTACATAAACAAAACAAATACATAATGCCTCGTAATAAAAATAACAACAATATTTAAATATCATTAATTCTGTCTACTTAAGCATGTAAAATATAATTTTGGTTGACTAGTATCTCTGTATTTACATTAATTTTACAATACGGAATGATAGAACGAAATGCTTACACTAATCTACTTGTAATATAACAAAATGGCGTCCTTATTTTTTGATAATATGGTAACTAAAGGCAGAGAGAGTCGTATTTATAGGAGCCGTTTGCGTTCCATGTAAGAATTAAAAAAGTTTTTTTTTTAAATTCCTTAGTTACATTTTACAAGTAGGTACATATTATTTATATAGCGCTAAAAATAAAAAAGCAATAAATTATAAATTACTATTCACGTAAATATTTATATCACTAAGCATTAATTGAATAATTAAACATTTACTGATTAGTTATTATTATTATTATTATTATTACACGTCAATGCGAAATCACAATAGCGTGATGTTGAAACTAATATTAATTATACACAGATTATTAATAATGCTAGGAATGTTTCAGTTTACTTATGTGTAGCTACTACCCGTGCTAATATGCGATTGTAATGTGTACACGTGTGACGGAACCGCGGTCATTCGCACTGAAAGACAAATTTATTAGAAACTGCCTGAATGTGTGTGAGGAAACTTATACCTTGCAACAGGCGTCAAAGCGCACAACAAAGCCTTTGATTGATGTTGCACTGCGTATGTGATTTTCACACTCTCATTTTAATACTATTGAGTCATTCCAGGCCGAATTCAACTAATACTCAACACATTTATAAGGAAAACTAAATTAATGTAGTTAGAAACTCCATTTTTATATTTCAAGTTGTGTATTGTTACTAAATTGTACCTTGTAAACTATACAACATAAACATAGTATTCTTTAAAGCTTTAGTTAGCTGGATCCGGCCTTTTTTTTTTCTTCTTTCTTTATAAAATATTGGGCCAACGACCAATCGGAGACCTTTACGGACATCGACACCCATAAACATGCACACAATCACTATGCCGATATGTTGCACTCCTTCGCCCCCTCCCAATAGGCCACCGGCCACTCACAAACCGCACGAAACGCGACACTGAAGATGTCCCTTTACTGCGTTATTATGTATGCGAGAGGTGCCTTCCCGGTCGTGCCGGCCCAAATCCATTGCATGGGAGGATGTAGTGTCATGCATAGTGCATGACACTACATCCTCATATGTAGCACGACACTACCTCTTCCTAAAAACACTACAATTAATACCCTGATCTTATATGTGCTTGCACCAAAATAGGAAGGCGGGTGCTACACGCATTCATATTTGCGTGCACTTAACTACCTATGAGATTGCACCATTCAACAAAAATAACAGAAGCTTTAAAATTGCCGTCTAAAATTTAAGTACTAAAATATAAAACACAATGTTGAAACAATAAATTACCAGTCCACAAAGAATTATTTCGTTTTGAAAAAGTTAAGATTCAATCTGTCACAATCTGCTTATTTGTCAGTACATCTCATTGAACGTCATAGAATGTGGTGTGTGGACTCTCGTATCTTCGATTGGTTGTAAGGAATCCGACATTATCAGGGGTGGTCCGATGTTAGGCGGCGGAACGCCACCAGGTATCAGACTGCCGTTGTTCGAGTGATTTCCGTTTGGTGTCAACGGTCCATGTTGCACTGATTCCTGCCTCATTATATTTCGGCGCCATTTAGCTCGAGCGTTTTGAAACCACACCTGTAACACAAAATACTGTTACTTTGTCGTTGACGCTGGGTATTAGCTATGCACACTTCTGTAGGTTAGGTTAGGTTTAGGTTAGGTTAGGTTAGACGCTGGGTATTATCTACGCACACTTCTGTAGATTTCTGCTCTATTTTTAAATGAATTAAATATTTTTTTCACCAACGCGTAGGTACGATATAAAGTATGGGCCGGCACGACCGGATGGTACCTCTCGCTCACTTAATACCGCCGTAAAGTGACACCTACGTTGTCGCGTTTCGTGCGGTTCGTGAGTAGCCGGTGGCCCATTGTGTGGGAGGTGAAAAGGAGAGCAACGCATTGGCATAATTATACTGACGTTCATGGGCATCGGTAGGCGTTGACAGGCCACGATTCCTCGTTTGCCCACTAATACTATAAAGAGAAAGGAGATAATAATAAAACGTAATAACATTGATGAAACTGTTGTTACTAGTTTAATTTTACGTTGAGCTCTAATTGATGTTGAAACCCTTGAAAGTGTAATGGAAGTTGTACACCCAACATTTCATTCGTTTTGATCTTGCAAGTATCAACTGTGTAACGAGCAAAAAAATTAAGTCGTCAAACTGTGTCATCGAAATAGAAATATGAAGGAAGCCTGAATGTAAGTAATGAGGAGACTAAGAGACTAACATTAGGAGATATAAAACATCGATGTCACATTTTTTTTTAATATAAATAAATCATACAACACATTACCTGTAACACCCTCTTTGATAGGCCAGTCTTTTGAGCGAGCTGCTTCAAATCTTTCGCGTCTGGATTCTGATTGATGGCAAAATACGATTTCATTGTCCGAAGCTGGTGGTGTTTGAAACTTGTCCTCATACGTTTCGTGCGTTGGGTGTGACTGGTGACACTTCCGGGCGACGCTACAGACGAGTCATATGCCAAAGACTCCATAGAAGACGAAAGATCGCCACGATGATGAATCTCTGAAACAAGAATCACTTTTAAACTTGTAATTCCTTACAATCTGGTTACGCTGGCCATTCACTCCGAATATATTTTTTTTTATTACAAACTAAAGCGTCACTATCTACAATTATTGTTAAATTTCATACCTGCGAGGATCATTACAATTTTCTTGGGTTACAGAAAGGAAAATAATACGCCGTAAATTAAAAAAAAGTAGCGCTTCTCAGTCGCGATATGTCATTGAAGTATATAAATTATAATTACATTAAAGGGAGTGTTTGATACATCTTTTTATAGAATAGAGTGCAAACGAGCATTCGGAGCCTTTTTATGACTACCGACGCCGATCAACATCCACATAACTACTATGCCGATGCGTTGCCCTCACCCTCTCCCCCAATGGGCCACCGGTGTTACTTGCAGACCGCACGACA
>JAFELO010001349.1:30992-46191 GCA_017140195.1 Eumaeus atala
TTTCCTGTCACCGTCGCCTCTGTAGGATGTGGCTACGGGATTTTTTGCACGTTGTCTCTATTGAATGAGCTTAAAGAAATCAATTTTATTGCTCTGTGGCCAAATGTCAATAACCGTAGTACTGTTTCTTTTGGACTTGAACTTATGCTGTAGAAGTGTAGAGAAACCCAATACAGCTTCATCGGATTGTCATGAGCGCTCGTCTGGCGACGAGACTAGGCTTGCGGCTAATAGAGCGATCAACCCACTCTTTTCCGCAAATGGGAAAGGTGTATCGATATGAGGATGTTTTTTATATAGCATAATGGCGAAATTCGCATGATTGTTACGCAGAAGCATTGCTCTCCAATCACCCCCCTTAATGGGCCACCGGCTACTCACGCACCGCACGAAACGCGACAGCGACGCTGCTTGTAACAGCCAATTTTACTATTATTATCATGGCGAGAGGGATCAAAACGTCCATCCTCCCCCGAGTCTGACGTCGGGGGCGGCTCGCGCGCGGTAATTTAGATGGCCTCGACACTGACGTGAGCGTGTGGTTCATGGAGAGGATTAAGGGGGGAGGGGCGTCATCCCTTCACCTTAAGACGAGTGTAGACTCGCGAGCGGTATTTTCAGAATACCTAAGTGGTACAGAGGTATTATTTGTGCTGGGCGCATCACGGATCGTAGTGGATCGCGGATCGTGTTGGGGTTAGTACAGTGCGACCAACTTATCAGTTCCCTTGTCCAACAGGCAACATCGCTGGTGTGGCGTTGGGCCGGCATGGCCTTGGTCTGTGTATTTGGCAGCTATAGCTAGCTGTAACTAGAGCCCCGGTGGTCTATCGAAAGCCTCAGCGGTCTATGGGTTAGCATTTTGGACTTCCATTCCGGTTGTTAAGGTTTGAACCCCGCCCCACCAAGGTTCAAGTCTTGTCGTGGCGGTGGGGCTTGGTTACCTGGTGTGGACCCAGGCGAAGCCAATTTAACTGAGGGGGGACCTTCGCACCCCTCTTATACGAAGATTAGGCTAAACATCAGGAGGAGGAATCGCTCTCGGTACCCCTCTTATAAGAAGATGAGGAGGCGCTTTTACGCACGGGGCAAGGGGCTAGGTTTGCACTGTCCCAAAGTCGGTGGGGTTGTCCTATAGTGAAGGTGGAGTTGGTCCCTCAGGAGGCTGCCGTCGAGGTGCCCTAGTGATTTGTTGTTCCGGGGCGTCTCACCAAGGGCGGCACCGATGCCATCGGGCACTCGCAGTTGTTTTTGTGGGTATTCGGCACAAGCATGTGCCGCGAGTCCCACACTCCGCAGGACCCATCACCCAGAGTCAGTGAAGGCGTGCAAATACGTTTGCCCGCTTCTAAAAAAGTTTCAACACCGCCATTTAACAGAGAACTTTTCTAACTTAAGTAAATTTTCTGTGTGGACTAAGGGGAAGGAAAAGATCGCTAGGAAACCCGGATTCGTTTACTTCAATTCGACATATTCTATTGTCGGGTCTGGTTTCCCTTCTGGGTTGTGGCAGTCGCACTGGTGTGAAAACTGATGCCCTTGGTAACTCGCCCAAGTTACGTAACCCATCCCGATATTGATATATACACTGGATAATGCTAAGGAGAGGAGTCAGCTGTTACTTGTGTAGTTTCAACTTTGGCTACTAAACAGATGAGCAAGTCGCAATTTAAATGACCATCACTTTGTCAGTTTATATTTATTCTCATTGTATCATTATTGCACATTTTGAGTCTTTTGGTCGTATTATTTCCACTTGGAGCTGAAGTGCTTGCAAGACCGGGGACGTACTCTCGTATCTTTCCTTCTGTGAAATCGGGAGACATGAAATGATAGCTTTTCCTATTCGTAGCGTTTGTAAAATAAATAATAAAATTAATCTTTTTGCTAATGATATAATACATTTCCACGAATTCAATGCTAACGTCTGCATGACCAGATAGAATTTAGCAATTATTTTACTACAGTTTATAAAATATAAATGATCCAAGATAAAATAGTCATATTATTAATTATTAAAAATCATAGCAGGCAATTAATGGACAAATAATTGCAGGAATGTTACTTAGATAAAAGGTTGATAGATTATACGATTCCGCTTCAGTTACAAAAGCAAAAAGCTACGCATAGTTCCGCTAGTATTTTCCTTTAATCATTTTAATTAACTATATACTGGTAATAAAAAAAACTAAATCTTGTTGTAGGTGGCATTATATCCCGTATTTATTTTTCTAATGGATGGGAAAATAGTATCTAGTAATTGTATTATATTACAATTAAATGTATTTTATTGCTGTATATTTTTGTAAGAGGTAGTGCCATGCCGCATAGGAGGAGGTAGTGCCATGCATGGTGCCTGACACTACATCCTCCTATGTAACAAGGAGAGAACAACAAGAGGGGAAGCACCTATCGCTCACTTGATACCGCCGTAAAGTGACACCTACGTTGTCGCGTTTCGTGCGGTCTGTGAGTACCCGGTGGCTCATTTGGGGGTGGCAACGCTGCGGCATAATAGTTAAGTGGATGTTCATGGGCGTCGTTAGTCGTAAAAAGGCTCCGATTACTCGTTTGTCCTCCTACGTTATGAAAAAAACGTAGTTTGCCTAGTTAAGGACAAGGCGTCTTTAGCCGTATTTCTTGACCTTAATATTCAATACCAGTAAATAAAACGTGATATAATCATAAGAGTTAGCATAAGAAAACAATATAACTTCTACGGAATTATTGCTCAGTTTTGAGAAAATATTGTGTGCAATTTATAGAACAAACGTTGAGGTATTCGTTAAAAGCATCATGTAATCAACAATCTGTGAATCAAATGGAATAACGGATGGATGATTTGAGTGCGGTCTCTACGAGAATAGACATGAAATAACAATTGATTAAAATATATTCGCATATAAACAACAAAGAAGGAAAAAAAAAGTTTAATGATTTCTGGATCCTCTCAAAGGTTTCCGCGTTCACTGACACGGCCCTTTTGCTCTGGACTGGAATGTTCCTTATCTTCGGACTGCATCGGACGACATCCGTTCAATAAAGTCGTTATACGATATTGAGTAATAAATAAAAAGTTGATGCGAGATCTCGATACCTGCATTCGAGGTGATTAGTACTAAAATTGTGACTTTTATAACTTGTTTTAACAACGGAGTGAAATTGAATATTTTTACAAAGTGCTATATTAGTTTAACGTATCCTGGAATATATAATGCAGCACGCAGAAAAAAAAATTGGAAAAAAATAGCATAGGCAGCTGCTTTTGATATTTTTCTCCAATTTTTCTTCACCAAATCTTGGTAGCTACCAACCGCGTTAACTCAGAAAATCCATGACCACGACCACCACGTCAGGTGTGTACGACCAAGAAGAGTCTACTTGTTTTTAGGAGGTTTTAACTAAACGAATACATAGCGAGAGGTAGCGCTACGCCGCAATGCCGCAGAACATTACATTTCTAAGGGCCCGTATCATCGGTTAGTCTATAAGGTAATTTTTTAAAGCATAAGGGGGCAAACGAGAAATCGGGAACCTTTAGACGGCTACCAACGGCTATGGACATTCGCATGATTGTTACGTATATACGTTGTTATCCTATCACCCCCCATGGGACACCGGCAACTCACAAACCGCGCGAAACGCGACAGCGACACTCTCAATTTACGCCGGCATCAAGTGAGCGAGAGGTACTTCCTCGGTCGTGCCGGCCCAATTCGATTACTAAGTGGGATGTAGTGTAATGCTCCACGCATGGCACTACCTCCTCCTATACAGCATGGCACTACCTCTTCCAAAATATTCTACTTAACCAGCACATGTAAGACGAAATTCAATTTTACATATTTCTATGCTACAAAGTATTTATGAGGTTAGTAAGTAAAGTACATATCGAGTAGTTACTTGGTACCTTTATAGAAAAATATGACACAGGTTGATGTCTTAAGCCTACGCGAATGTTAGTCATTACAGTAAAACTACTTTTACGGATTTTATCGGGGTTTACTTAATTATTTAACTAGCCCAACGTTTCAGAAGTTTTATAGCAAACATCCACCCGTGACCATGGTTGCTGTAGATGTCACAGGCCTTAAATCTATTAAACGGAAATTTCAGTAACGAATTTTTTTATTGGTCTATCATAATTGTAATTTATAAATACTGAAGGAGGAAATGTCTGGGTCGACAAATGCAAACTTAACAGTGTCGCCGGCGAAACGGTGGTCTTCCACCATAAAAATATATTTTTGTACGTCAACAAAAAATACCTTCATATCCTTTCTTATTGTATCCGGAGAATAGCGTGTACAAATGGACAACAGACAGCTTTTTCTTAAAAAACTTTCTCTACTACAATTTCCCTATCACCCCATCATTATTATTGAAAAAATGATAATTTATAGACACGCTTTTTTACTGTTTTATTAATTCTATATAAAATATAACAGATACAACGTTGTTGCTCAATACTAATAAATTTACAGATGTACCGGTCAGCTCACAGATCCATAGAACGGATATCGGCGTGTTGGGTTCGTGTGGGTTTTTTTTTTTACAAGGGCAGGTGATATTTTGGAGCATTGGAGGTTAACGTTAAACGATTGACTTTTATTTGTGGTCAATCTTGTTAAAACGTTTCTTTAGGTTTTATCTTATTGTTATTCACTTTCGGCATTTTATAATGGAATCATTAGCTTACGAATGTCTCCAGATTAGTCAGATCGAATATAACATGTCAAATTATATTCTAAGTGGTATTGATTGTAGTTTATCACTTGGAACATATTGTTATTTCATTTATACGATTGGGGCAATATGTAATCACTCACTACACCTAAGTTCAAGAATGTTCGATGATACATAAACATATTGGAATATTATTTCATAAAACCCCGTTATATTCATTGAGATCGACATCGTGTTATTGGCAAAGTGTTTATTTGTTTTTCTATTCTCCTTTGACAAGTCGCTTTTAATTGGGTTTAGAATAATTGATGATGTATAGGAGACAAGACTCCGAACTCAACCATGGAAGCAGGAATTGCAATAGTGCTGCACTTGACACTGTTATTTTATTTAACGTTTCGCTGGGCCATTTGCCTCTCTTCCCCAGGCCGGGGTAAGCCATGAGGTGTGTGTAAATTGAAAGATTATGCCAATACCAAAAAACTCAGTTCTTCCCGAGTATACTGCGATTTCACCTAGTAGTTTCAGTCAATACATCGGTATTGTGTGCGTTAGGCGGTGCAGTGAAGGACAAAAGAGAAAATATATATATCCTAATAACGTATTCCGATAATCCTGGAACGAGTAAGTATATTCCTCGGGTATCCGGCTGTTCACATACCGTGCAAAACGCGCCAGCCATCTCTTTCACGGCTGTATTTGAGCGGCCAGCGCTTCGCCACGCACGATTCGGCTACAATACAGCATGGACACTATTTAACTTGTAACTTTAGAACATTACGACACATATCTATAGAGAAATTCAAACTCAATTTTAAAAGAACCTTTTTGCAGTTACTTGATTAAACCTAAATGTCACTCGACACATGTTCGATAGTTTCACAGTTTGTGTATTATGTTAGTTTCAAGCGCAGCGTGCGTGCCGTAGGTTCGTATTGTTATCCTGTTTCATTAGAATGGAAAAATCGAATGACTATTATATTAAAATATTAGCATTCTGCCACGCCATCCCCATTTAATCTTCCGCTGTGTCAAATTTGAAACTCCTTCCCTGGCGAATTTCTAAACTCACCGAAAAAACCGGCACGGAAACTCGGCCAAGTAATACAACTCCCTTTATTTTTTACTTAGCTCCACAAATTTTGGTTAAATGTGATCTAGACTCCAGTTCACATTCCTGATCACTTTTTCTCACAATCAACAGTTTCTTTTGAGTTGATGATGAAGTTTATGCAAAAAAACACATTTACACAAAATGTTAACATTTGAGTTAAATCGCAACATATTTAAAATTGCCTGATTTTTTGTCGCTATGTGTCATTTTTAATAGCGTGTGTTGCCTCCTCTAGCCCTTGTGACCGCCTGCATTCGGTCCGGCATGCTTTGGATGACGTTCATGTAATCGATTTGTGATAAGTCGCGCCAGGCACTTAAGCTCTCTCGAACTCGAAGCTGGTTAAGGGTTTATGGTGGATTCGATGATGGCTTTATTGCTCGTTTCAGCATATCCCGTACGTGTCCTATGGGATTTAGGTCCGGGCTGCGAGCTAGCCAATGCAATTTTTGAACACCAACCCCTTGGAGATACTCATTTACGATGTGAGTAACATGGGGACAGGCATTGTCATGCATTAAAATGAATTGGTCATAACCAATAAACCCTACGAAGAGTTGCATTTAAGGCGTTATTGACAATGACCAAAAAAAAAACGAGCATCGCAATTTACGCCACCCTATATTATAGAACCTCCGTCAAAACTGATCGTCGGAGTGGTTGTCACTGCCAAATACCATTCCCCTTTCCTTCTCCAGACCCGTTGTCAACCACTAGGTGCATTTAAAGCGATCCTGCACTCGTCTGTAAACAAAGCCCTTGCCCATTGCTCAGGAGTCCAGTTAGCGTGTTCGCGGGCAAAGTGAAGTCGAGCCACTCTGTGCTGTGGGAGGAGCTGTGGACCACGAGCTGGTCAACTTGCCCACAAATTAATTTCCTCCATATGTCTTCTCACCGTACGCTCGCTAACATTCACACCTTCTGGAGATATGAAGCCGCTGACGGATCACGACTGCGGTCAGGAAGCGAGTTCTTAAAATCTCTAACACAATAAAGCGGTCGTCACGAGCAGATGTGCATCGTACACAGCCACTACCTGGTCTTCGGGTGTAGCGGCCAGTATCTTGATACCGTCTTAGTGCATATTGTATCGAAGAACGCGGCACATTTAGGACAATAGCCACTTCACGACGATGGCATTAGTCGAACCTTGTTCGACTCATGCCACTGCTTGGTGCTATCTGACTTGGTGACATTTTTTATGAATTCTATAAGGCCTTTAGGTGTTTATTAACCACAATAACAGCAAAAGTTTTTGTCAAATCGAAACTTAAAATTTTCAGAGCACAAAAAGAAATCGACTTTGACAGATAAATGTCACGATTTAACTAAACCTAAAAACACAGAACAAAATGCACTTCAAATGAGTGAATTTCCCTCTTGAGATTAACGTAAACATTTTTTCTACCCACCTACACGATAAGAACAAAGCTAGACACCCTTAAAAACATGTTATCGCATGTTTCGAGTGCCGCTAAATGTATAAAAAATATTTTTTACAATTTCTATAAAGCACCGTATTACATTACGGCTAGTCATTAGGTAGGTTAACTTAGATAGTGTAGGGCCAACGATTAGCCGGATTGTCCTTGTATGACGTTCTTCTTTATCGCAACTGACGATTAGCCTTCTTAAATATCTTTATTTCAGGTAGATAGTCGGTAAGTAAGAAATAAGGCCAAGTGTTTTGAGTGCAAATAAAAAACATAACCTAACCACGAAGACTTCAGCGGAAGTACGCTCCCGCCGGTACATTCGATGCTACCAGGGCATAGTTCTTTTTTTTTCTCTGCGTTTGAACCCATCATTGTTGTCATTTCAAGCAACGCTGCGTGTGTTGAAATTGGGAACTAAGACCTGTCAAAGAGCTGGATATTGGCCCATTTTATTACGATTCGGCTACCTTTAAAGTTTAACGTATAACGCCGAACATGTTGTGGCGTAATTTCAGCCGTATTCAATTCTGCCAATCGTTGGCCCGCCACAATGTAAAACCTGTTTATAAAAATGGCTAGCCGTTATTTAATACGGCGATTTATCCTATCCGACTGCAATATATAGATACGCATACTTATATAATGACATATATAAATATTACCATTAAGTAATGATCAATATTGTTAGATCAAAGTTTGACCAGATATTTTAATAATTGAATTTAATGACCACATATTTTATTAATTAATTACTTAATAATTTATAGTATAAGTTGAAGAAAAGAAAATAAAACAGGTTATTGATGACTACCGGTGACCACAGACATCAGTCACCACCACACACTGTGTGATCATCTCCTCATCATATATTTCTGTTGTAAAGCATCACCCCACGGTTTTAGCCGTGTGACGCTTAAATAGGGGCGCTGTTAGTCGTAGTGACAAGGTATACATCTCATAGCCTTCCTCGATAAATGTACTATACAACACAAAAAAAAAAAACAATTCGGGCCAGCAGTTCCTGGGATTAACGCATTCACTCAAACAAACAAACTGTTCAACTTTATTGTATTGGTATTGATAAGGAGGGAGATAGGATGTCGCTCCTATCTCGGGTGAACGTTTAAATTGGGAATCGACTCTAATACTTTAAATTGTTTTTTTAATGTATAGGGGGGCAAACAAGAAATTGGAGACCTTTTTCAACTACCGACACCCATTAACATCCGCATTATTACTATGCCGATGCGTTGCCCTTCTTTTGTTCTCCCTCCCAACGGGACACGACCCTATATTTACTGGGGATTCGAATTTAAAACCCCTACCAAGCCTAACCCTCGATCGCTAGATTCACATCGCATGGCTACAGTCTGAAGGCTGTTGAACAAATACACTGCCTGCTTAAAATGTAAATTAATTATAAATTTAATCATAGGTACGCACTAATTTCATTAATGACATACATATTTAATTAAAAATGCGTTTTAATACTATAAATATTTAATGGTCAAAGCTAATTATAATTTGTTATCACAAATGTGGTTTGTGTTGGACGGTGTTTTTATTATTTATAAAACGTACAATTAGATATTAAAATTTATAAGTATTATTATATGATTATATACTAGTAATAATATGAAGGAAGGCTGACACGTATAAGTGGAACTGGAGTGCCATGTTTTGCCGCACACCAGATTGCACGGCGGTCACGCGACAGACCACGTCGGCGATGGCGAGTAGAGCTGGGCTCCTTACTGATGGATTGGCTCTATCTGACTCTAAATAAAAAGGCGTGGAAATACAATATTGAGACCTATTCCACCCAGCAGTGGGAGACACCAAGCTAAATTAATAATAAATAATAATAATAGGTATAGGTACTAAAATCGTTTATAGAAAGAAAGATAGAAACATTTTTATTGATGACAATAACTTGGGTTAGGTTAGTTATACAATATTACGGTAATCAATAGAGGTGGCCACTCTGCATGTGTCATACTAATATATTGGATTTAATAGCATAATAATCATCAATTTAATATCAAAAAAAAATCAGCGTCGTGTGTTTCTGTGACTCCCCATATTTATCAATTGCTTACTTATATATATATATATATATCGATATATATATATATATATATATATATATATATACTGCAGCTCTTGAACACAGCATGTAGACTATACTCTATCTCAAAAAAATCCATTCCACATTTACAATCAAGATTCGAAAGCGTGACGAGGGTAAGACCACAAGCCAAATAGGTTTGTGACACTAATATCAGGGAAAAATCAACATGACTGGCTCCCTAAGAAGTTAGCCATGTTAATTCTCCCGTAACAAGGGAATGTGTAAAGATTTTTATAGCATTAAGGGATGAGTGAGCATCTGTTTGTGGCCATCAATGCACATTAATGTTCGCGTATGCAGATGCGTGGTCTCCTTGAGCCTCATTCTCACTGATAGATAAGGGGCTACTCAGAAACGGTGCGGTATAAACGTCACTTTTTACTGTGTACAATAGCACCGTGGAACCAGCAGCTTCCCTGGGTATTTCCGATCCGATACGACTTAGGAGTCTTCAAGAAAACAGCATACCTATTCTTTGAAGGCTGCCAACGCGCATGCAAGACGGCTAGTCTTGCAAATGTCTATGGGCGGCGGTAGTCACTATTCTCCTGCTGAATTTGCCCCCTATCTCATAAAAAAAACCGCACGAAACGCGACGCCGTAGCTTCCGACGTCCATAGAAATCCTATAATTGTTGCGCAGACGTGCACTCTACTATTCCAATTGCCCACCGGAAACTGACGTAGCACACTGAACGCGACAGCATAGCTGTCACTTTACGTCGACCGTTAACACCAACAGTTAAAAGTGTTGCCTAATTGTTAGATTATCAAACTTATTAATGGCTACCGAATTTCCATTTCAAAGAGCTTATACATGTTAGCTTCGTCACGCGCAACCGACATTGAATGTTAACGTACCCACAATGGAAATTAATTTTATAATAACATTTGTTAAAAAAAAACAATTAATGGAACAGCCATCGCGTGGTTCTTTGAATGGCAGTAGGGTTATCAAATAATCCATCTCGATCTACGAAAGAACTCCTGTCTTTCACGAATTTCAATATACTGCAACGGTAGTTAATTAACTTAATAGCACAGTTAATAGTTTGTCTCTTTTACGCTGAGCAAGAAGAAAAGTCCAATTCAGCTTCGTAAATGGACAAATTGATTCAGTTTTAATGGGAAATACCCACTACAGCGACGGAAAGGACCCGATGGTTATGATGAAATAGAGGCAATCGTGTTAATTATTATTATGTTTATGTGTTCTAACTGTTCGTTTAACTATTATGTTTTTTGTTTAATTGTAATATTGTTAAATTGTTTTTAACTTCGAAGCTATAAATTGTTTGATTTAATTTCAACAAAGAAAGTATCCATGTACGTGTATGTTACGTGTAAACTTTAAAACATATAAATCATTTAAAAAATAATGTGAAGTGTCATAGAAATAGCTGCGACTAACAAAACCGATAAAAAATGGGATAGCATTACAACAGTTTGACTGAATGGGATAGCGAAAAAATTTTTTCTAGTTAGGTATATGTCCAGTGTACTTCAACTGGCTAATGATGTTCCGCCAATGAAAACTGTCAACGTACAGCTCCACGCCAGGCCGTATATTATGTTAATGTGACAGGCAATTGTCGTTGTAACACCAATAATAGTCGCTTGTTCGACGGCACTTTCCAAGCGTTGTAATTGGCGTAAAAATGTTTGTACGCTAGATCTTCACCGATAAACGTGCTAAGCATTGATTTATTATCGCCGCTGCTATAATTGTGGCGTTGCTTTCCTTTATTTTACCACGTTTGGCATTTGTCTACTTATATAGAACCAGGTGTAAGGATCGAATCAATATGTACAGTACGATTTATCGTTCCGACAGATTTCAAACTAAAATTGCAACTGATCATAGAATAGTCGATTAACAGTATCTTTTCCGTTTTATTTCAATTCTTACAGAAGCATTTACATCAATACCCGATGTATCGTGGGCATCGTAGATATCGATCGCTCAGAAACGATGAAAAAAAAATTGAAAACTAATCACAACATTTATGTCCTATGCTATGCACACCCCTTTAAACATTAAGATCTTGTAGACATTAAAATGTTACTAAAATGTGTCCATTCGTTTTGGGGTCAAAGGACAAAAGTATTATTTCTTAACTATCTTCAATATTTGCACCACTCATTGTTTAAAAAAGAGGTTTTATTTATTTTTCTATTTTTTAAACCTTTAATAACTTCCGCCCCATTTACCACCAGAAACAGCAATGCTCATTTGACCGCTGTATATCGTTCTATTGTATCCACTTATTTTAATATTGGCACTTGTTAGCGTAAATATAATGAGCAATTTCAACGATTTACCAATTATATTTATTTTGCATTATATATAAAAAATAATACACTTTATACAATGTACATTAAAATAAAAAAAAGTTACGAGAATATTTTGAAGGTATACTTATTGTATTTTAAGACCCTCTTGTCACGCGGAATTCGAAAAGGAGGTACCCAATCAATTTAATTAATTCATTTTGACATGTGGCTTCCTTATATATTGACCTATTTAGATAATTATTTATTTATTACTAAGGGGGTGCCCCAACGGTGGTCCCTTGTACTTGTTGGTAATTAAGCGTGTTCATTCAACCTGGTATGCGATTTAGATAAAAAAAAAATTAATTATTTTTTCGTTTAATTAGTCTTAACTAATCTAAATTAATATTTTTAAATTGTAACCGGAAGTTAGTTTCATTTCCACTTTCCCTCAGAGTTTTAGAGATGGAACTAAATCTTTTTTAAATCGTTGTAGTCAGAACTTAATATCAATATTTTGGTCATTGAAATCAAAAGTAATTCAGACTATTTTTGATTGTCGAAGTTAAAACTTAATCTCAGTACTTTTGGGCTCCATTGTTCTTTAGTGTTGACTCCCATTAACGTTCGCGCCGCGCGGTACACCTACTTCAATTGTAATTCTCTACCGTCCCTACATTGGCTACATGTTTTTGACCCTTACGCACCTGTCACAGCTGCAATCATGATCCTCTCCATTAGCTATTCATTCACGTCAGCGTTGAGGTCAATTTAGCTACCGCGCGCGAGCCGCCCTGTACGTCATGGTCGGGGGATGAGAGACACTGCGGTTTCTCTGGCCCACATATCAATTGTTAAATTAGCTATTTTAAATATTACCATATCGGGATGCATCTCGCCCATCTGCAGGAGAGTGGGGGGGTTGGATCCCTTTTCGACCTCAAACCTAATCACGTCGCCCAACGAGTACTCACAGCAACCAATGACGCCGTATTTGGTTTCTCTTCGCATCCATAGCATAATTCAGGTCTAAATAAAAAATGCGTCATTACTGACTCATGTCCATTATTGAGGAGTAAACTTCAGTCACATCGATGAAGACACACCGTTATACCGTGATCTGGCCGCAGAGACAATATAATATACAGTGAAGGGATGAAATATGCCCATCTGGGGAATTTATTGTCCGTATTATGTGTCCGTCTGGGGAATAGAGGAGGAAGAAGAGAAAGCAGTACTGTATTTGTCCATATAATCTCGCATGCACATTGTGCAAATTGTCTCTTTTTCTTTCGAAAAAGAGAGACGGAGAGTGAGCCATATTTGCTGCCTTGCTTGCGTCTCATTCGACTTAGACGGCCCCGATGACTGCCTTCGCCTCTCTGTCTATATTATCTCCATGGATCCTACTGTTCGTTTGCCGCCAGTGCCATAAAAAGCCCCGAGTGAGTCCTAAAGAATCGATAGACAATTATCGATAAGGCACGTAACGTTTTCAAGTGGCACTAGTTCCCGTTATCGGTGTCACGCGCGTGTCTCAAGTAGCGATGTTTTGACAACACGGCGGACGTGCGGGAAAAGGCAGTTGAACATCGAGACAAAAAATTGACACTAGTCAATTAAAAACTTGACTTGATGACAAAATTTAAGTTATTTAAAAGTTAACTAGAGCGGTAGAACTCGCAAAATCAGATTTATCATAGTGACGAAACCTTCAGCATTCTAACAATACAATATACGAATTATCTACCTCCTTTTTCAGTAGAAGTTCCATCAAAAATAGATCAAGGCGTGGCCGAAATTACCCAAACAGAATGTCATACAGACTGATATAAATTTAAAAAAGGGGCTATTTAGATACTCTTGACGTGAAAATACTGCACTGGACTTGAAGACTTGTCTAATTTGAAATAAAAAAAACACTTTAATTTTATTTTCCATGATTGTATCAATTATTTCGCTTTTATTTCTATTACTTAGGAAGACTGCTATGTGATAATGTCAATATACCTTATATCTTAGGCAAGAAAACCTCGAATCTGAAACGACGCTACAAAAAAGTTGGACGCCGGGAGCTCTTTCGATTGAAGGAGATTATGACCAGTCCAGTCTTAGCACCATCTCACAAAAAAATTGATAAATAAAAATGCCGAAAATTTAAGTGTGATACTTTTTGGGAAACAATTAATGGTATCAAAAAAAATCACACTTCAATGTTTGGCTTTAGCATAGTAATTTAAATGTATCTCTATATATTCCTATAACTACATATACAATAACGTTTAGTATGTAATTTTATACATATGTAGTATGTAATAATTTTTATACCCAAGGATATATCTACTTTTAAATAGATAGATAAAATGAAAATTTAAAAAAAAATATGTATCATAAATTACATATTCTGTCAGACTTCCATCTTTACAACGTATAAATTTTATTAGTCCATGCGCTAAACTCGGACGCTAAAACTTTGCTAAATTAATGAAATTATTATAACTTAAAACGTACTAGCAACTTCCTCTTTATGCATATTTGGGTGCAAATTGCAAACGTAGTTATAATGTTACATATTACCAAAGATAGTGGCTGTTCTTTCCCTATTCAACAAATAATCCGCTTATAGAAACGGAAGTTACCTCACTCTGCATTATTATTAAACTAGATGCTAGTTTAATAATACCCTGTGGTTTCAATCGCATAACTCTGCTCCTATCTCATATCATGGCCATATACTTATATAGCCTTCTTACATAAATGGGCTGTCTAAAATGAGATATTTTTCTTACGGAAACGGGCCCGGATTCGAATCCGTAAGTCGAGAGCTTAGATTGATAGAAATAAAATAACGCGACCTTAGAAAGCTCTAATAATAAATAAATTAAGAATACGGCTTTTGCCGATTTGTAGCGCAAATCGACCCCCTCCGTCAGAGTGGGGGGCGAGGAGGCCGGCCTCCTCAGACAAACCAAACACTAAACGAGCTCAATTATCCTTATCCACGACACCGCAACTAAAACAGCATCGTGCGCGCGCCGTCCCACTAGAGTGGGGAGGGGGACCGCTTCCCCATTTTCGGTCCCAAAATAATCACTAATGTTACGCCCACAATCAACCCGGTTCATCTCAGAGGGGTGTCTGCCCCCTATCGTCTCTCTAAACCTGAAGACAAAAAAGTCTTCGTAGTCAGTCGAACTGTTGAGGCTGGACTAGCGCCACCAACCAGTATTAGGTCCCTCTGAAAAAAAATAAAAAAAAGGAGATATTCTTTCTAATCGAACAAGTAGTTACCGAGATTAGCGCTAAGAAATTAACAAAGAAACTGCAGCTTCTTTATATTAATTAGATGTATTAAAAACAAATATAACGAGGTTTCCTTTTAAGCGATTATACGGATTATACTTATGACTAGGGTGGTTCCAATTAAAATAAGAAAATGTACTTAGTGTTGTGGGGGATTTTATAGGGAGGAAATGGCACTATTCACTTTTGATTTCTACTAATATATTATAATGATTATTTAATGTATATGAAATGAAACTTTCACTGCGTAAAATTT
>JAFELO010001349.1:46380-69461 GCA_017140195.1 Eumaeus atala
CATTGAATAGGCTCCGAAACTACTTAAAAATCCTTTTACATAGTCTATACGGTCTACGTAGTCATGAACATAGGCAAATACATATAACATTTATAAAACATTTTCACTATTATGAAAACTACGATAATGTATCCAAAATGTGAGATAAACATAAAAGTGAATCCTTTTTTAGATGCAGAAATTATTGACAACTAACTGTCCAGATGTTGCTCTATCATAAAATTTGTCATTGTAACGTGAAATTTTTACGAGGCCGAAATTAAATTTCATAATTCGTATATTTTGGTAAACTGTGCTATGCTTCTTGAAATATCCGTACGAAACAGGGACGGACCGCCAGCTTTATCATCGTCATCATCATCAGCCCTTATCGGTCCATTGCTGGACATAGGCCTCTTTCAATGAACGCTTTCAAAGTCTATGTTCTTTTTTATTTATACTCACAGACACACAGACAGACTTCTCCTATCTTACACCAGCCAGACATTGGGACATCAGAAACAGCACGAAGCCTAGTTGTCGCAAGTGAGTGAAAGTGAGTGGTAGGTATATTTAGCTGCACCCCTCCGGTCGTACCGGCCCCATCAGCCTGTCATGCAGCGTCGTGCCTCTTACGTAATACATACTACAAATCTGAGGTTCATCATAAAAGTTACTTTTGTACCAATATAATAAAGCTGAAGAGTTTGTTTGACTGTACGTGATAATCTCAGGAACTTCTGGCTGGGAAAAAAATCGTTTTTTTATTTAATAGTCCATCTATCGAGTAATGCTACTATATCATACGTCTTTGTGAGCCTGTCGCCCCTTGGAGCGGAGGAGGAAAGCGACGCATCTGCATGACAATTTATTATGCATATTTCTGTAGTCGTCAAAATTCTCCGATTTGTCGTTTTCCGTCATACTATAGAAAATTGAAGAAATGCTATTTAAGGCTCGCGGCCTGAAGGTATTAGGACTAATGTCGTGCAACTATGTCAACTTATTGCTTAGCATACTATAGTATGCAATTATGTCAACCTATACTAAGCTGTAAATGCCGTTGTCACCGGCAACTCCACTTTTTTTTGCCCTGGCCCTCCAAACAGAAAATCAACTAGGAGCATAGACTACAGAATGCACGTTAGCGCATTCTGTAGTCTATGCTCTCTATGCTACACCTATGTCTGTCTAGCGTCTTTTAGAATTTGAACTTGGATTTTAGCGTGAAAAGCGTGATCAAAATCATAAACGTCTACAATTTCCTTTAAGTTAGTCATAGTTTCGTTTTAGTAACTTCTAAATAGATTTCACAAAATTTTCAATCATCGTACTTTCTTGTCATGAAGTTCAAACTTTATGACAAGAAACCACTACGATTGAAAATTTACTTTCAACAGCAATGATAATTTTTAGATAAAATGCCTATCCTAAATCGAATTGTAGTAATTGAAATTTGCGAAATACTTAGTCTATGTATTTACTTTAAGTATTATACTCCATTTGCATGTAATGCAATAACAATGATTGGTGGGGTACCTCTCACTCACATGGTACCGGCACACTGGTCCGTTGTCGCGTTTCATGCGGTTTGTGAGGAGCCGGTGGTTGGAAGGGGGGAGATGAAAAGGAAGGCAACGCATCGGTATAGTGATTATGTTGGTGTTCGATAGTCGTGAAAAGGCTCCGATAGGTCGCTTGTCGGCCTGTACTATATAGAAAAAGAAATTTCATTCAGCGCTTGCGCTCAACAGGAGCGCTGTTCTTTTAACACAGATTACCTATTTCTGTTCCTTATACTAATATAAAGTTTCAGCAGGTACATTGCTTTACATTTATGTTGATGATGGTGAGATGTTTATGTTGAAATAACGAAGTATAATGCCTCGTATTCAGTAGGGGACATGGCGGCGCGCAACATGTCGCGACATGTCTGGAATGTTTTTTCTCGTCAATACTAGGGGGCAAAATGTTGCGCGACATGTCGGAAACTTTTTCTCGGCCCCATTAGGGGCCAAAGTGTCACGCGCAAGAGCAAGGTCACGAAGTATGTCATAGTTAGGAATAGGCGGTGCCATGCTGCATAGGAGAAAGTGGTGCCATGCATGGTGATAGAGATGATAATAAAGTTCACGTAAATAGTCATAGGACTAAATTGCTCTCTAAAAGTGTGTTAAGCATGGCACCGAAAATTTTTAATAAAAAATTTATTCTAAAATAAGCTCAAATCGTTTTTTATTTGGACTCTTTTACTATCGCGTCAATGGGTACTTTACAGACGGTACAAAGACATTCTAAATTTTCAATACTATCATTTGATCTCACTGACAATATATAGGACTAAAGTATTATACCTTAATATACTTTTTATCGATTACTGAGGAAATAATTACCATAATTTAATAGATGATAAGACATTTTGTATTTGCATGCTAATTACTGATAGCGAATTGTGATGATACCAAATGAAATACTTTTAACAGCTTACGTAAGTAGGTAAGTACCTACTTGCAATTCTGGCAAATAAAGGTTTATTTATTTATCTATTTATTTATGGCACTACATCCTATGCAACGGAACCTCTCGCTCACGTAACACCGCTGTAGAGTGACATCTTCAGTGTCGCGTTAAATGACGTGTGTGAGTAGCCAGTGGCCCACTGGGGAGAGGGATGAGGGCGATGCATCGGCATAGTAATTATGTGTATGTTTATGGGCGTCGGTAGCCGTGAAAAGGCTCCGATTTCTCGTTTGTCTATGTTGTAAAAAAAAAGTAGTTTGCCTTATTAAGGACAAGACGTCTTCAGCCGTATTTCTTCTTTACCAATAAATAAAACGTGATATAATAGCATAAGAAAACAATAGAAATTGATTTACCATGATTATAGTAGAACCAACCCATCTAAACATGTTCCTGGTTATTTCAATTTACTATTACAAACAACAACAATTTTTTGTTATATATTTGGTACGTGCTTTAGTTCCTTAGTGGCGCTTATATTATGAATTCAGAATTTCAAAGTTCATTTTAACACCTACCTATCAACAAGGTATTCAAGTTTAGTTAGATACATAACTAGGTAGGTTTTTTTATAAAATTAACACTTATAGATAAATAATTGGGTACGTATTTATATCCGCCAACCCAGGCATCTGTTCAGCAAAATTAACATCTTATTTTTGTTTTTCGATTTCAACTGCCTTATCGACATGTTATATAACATTTCAGATTTTCCCTTAAATGAGGGGCTATTATGTTCGTTAAGCGAAAATGTCGAAGACTGCGCATATCTACATGATTTAAAGACAAAAAAAATAACCTTATCCACGACACAGCAATTTAAACGGAATCGTCTGCGCGTCGTCCCACGAGAGTGGGGAGGGGGACCGCTTCCACCTTTTCGGTTCCAAACATAATTACTAGAGGGTACGCCCACAATCAACCCGGTACATCCGCTCCCATCTGCGGGACATGAGGGTGGCCTGTCTCCCTATCGTCTCCCTAAACCTGAAGACACAAAAGTCTTCGCTAGTCAGTTGAACTGTTGAGGCTGGACAGGCGCCGCCAACCAGTAGTAGGTCCCTCAGAAAAGAAAAAAAAGATAAAAAAATAAAGAACAAGAAAAAAACGAGTGCCTTTTAGACCATGTGTGTGTTACATTTCTTTTGTTATAAGAAAAATAACTGGCAATGAGAGAAATGAAACGTGTGTTGCATCTCTCTCTCGCTCACCTAACCTAACCTCTTCTCTTTCTAGGTTCACTAACTTAACTACCTCGCGGCTTAGTGTTGATCATGTTCAGTCACAGACGTGAGGTCCTCGCTTCCAGTCCCGCGTCAGACCAAAGTATTATTGGGATTTTCTAACTTGTAACGACAGTCCGGTATCAAGAAATGCCCTGTGTTGCACACCGTGTCTCGGAGAGTACGTTAAGCCGTCAGTTCTGCGCCCAATTTCTACCCGGTCGTGTCGTACTTTTTGTGCGTTATATTGATTGTAATTGGTTTGACTTTCACTTTGTGGTAGGAGGTACATAAATCATCATCATCACTATCAGCCCTTGTCGGTCCACTGCCGGACTAGAGCCTCTTTCAATGAACGCCAAGACGGCCAAGCTCCTGCTACTCGCATCCATCCCGGACGGGCTACTGCACGGAGATCGTCTTCCCACCTGGTGAATGAACGACTAACACTTCTTTTTCCTTAACACGGCCTCCAATCCATAACCTTACTGGAACATCTGCTATCTGTTCCTCTGAGTGTGTGACCAGCCCCAATTGCCACTTCAGCGAGCCTGTTCTGATATAGGATACTTTAGTTCTCTGCCTTATGACTTCGTTACGAATTCTGTCTGACAGAGAAACACCCAACATGGCACATTCAATAGCATATTGAGCTACCGCAAACTTTCGGACTTAGCATCAAATTGAAAATTGGTAATATTTCATGGACTGGGGAACTGCTGCGACTCTTGTAGGTCTAGTGGCGAGCTTTATATCTGCCGATCGCCACCTCGTGGTCTAACGATTTCTTTTCTTCTTCTTCGATTGTCGGGTTCGGACAAAGTGTTATTGAAAAATTAATGACAGGTCAGAGTCAGGAAATCGGCGGTTCAGCACACTGTGCGTCAAAGATCTTGCTGTGCTTGAATGCTTTTACAAATTATACTGTTACACCTTACTTCTCTGTAGTAGTGTCGGATAATGTCCGCCCCAGCGAAATTGGAGATTTAGGGAAATGACACACACACGTCATACGCATAATAACTGTTAACTTGTTTTTAATATGACTAGATTATTATATGAGATATAAAAGTATTAGCATATATCATGTTTAATTAACATGACATTGCATAAAATTATTTGAAACAAAGAAGGATGCACAAACTAAATAAAATGAATAAACATATATATGAATGTGTACGTATGTATATCTACGTGTGAATAATCCTGCATCTCAAACTACGTATAGGCCGCGGAGTGCTAATAGTGCTAGAGAGAGAGAACACTGGAAGAAGCGGGTGACGGAGTAAGACCGCATGCGTAGCCAGCGAGCCGATATTATTTTTGCTATTTGGCCACGGAACCCTAAAAAACGCTCGCATCGTTAGAGCAACCCGACTTCGGTAGCGAGTCGATGTAGGGTACGTATTACGCACATCGACTGCTGCTGTACGCTCAGTGTTCAATAAAATTTTGGTCTATGTATTTGATTTCCTTCATTTACATGATTCTATTCCGGTTTCTTTTCCGGTTTATTATTCTGTTCTCCAAAATAGGTTGATGTCATTATAGTAAAGTTTTCGTATGAGTCATCACACATTCGCAGACTGCCAACCATGCTTTTTGTAAATATTTTCGAACTCGATATTAGTGATTACAGCACTTAACAATCTTCACTAACAAATGTCGCGCAACATGTCGCCGAAACGTCCCCTAGTGAGTACGAAGCTTAAGTTTGGTCAACAGCAAGTGTCAATCACAAATGTATAGACAGCCTGTCCCGTAATATACGTCCTTATCTATTAAATATATATTTTTATCAATCTGTTAGTACTACTACTATAAGCTGTACAGCTTATACCAGTTTTAAGTCGTTTACAGTAAGGAGACAACTTAATTTGGCATTCCATTACAATCACATATCTACTACTTGTGGTATATCGATGTCACGACTAAACAGTTTCTGTAAAAAAATAACTAAGTGTCGTTCCGAGATCCATTCAGTCTAGCGCCATGATTAATCGGGTCGAGGAGTCACACAACCTGAATTCACTTCAATGAGTGCCTCGCATTTCGACGCTATAAAGAATAATCCAGACGACCGACCCCAGCGGCGGGTCCAACGTGCCCAACCATATTCCTCCCACTCTGGCTTACGAGATAACTGCGAGCGAAACAGAGATAAAACAATTTTAAGCGATCGTCTCCTATTCATTAGTCGTGATTACGGCCGAGTCGGGATGAATTGACATCTGGGACGCCCGCACGGGTAACCCGTCCTCATACTTTCCCTTCTGTGGTTTCTGCTAAATTTGAGCCGATTGTTGAAATGTGAAGCCACATTATTGTGTATTTTCCAATATAAAAAATATGTATGTTACGTATAAAAATAATGATGATAAATAATGTTAAAAGTAATGAAATATAATTGATAACAATCAATTTATATTTCATTAATTGGTCATTTATAGTTTTATTCACATCATCAATAATAATTTTATCACGTTGATATTTTTTATACTTAGTAATATACATACCAATATCATACACCAAAAATATATTATTGAAATTAATATTTCTACAGAATATATTAAAATGTATTTATATAATTAAAGGTAATTAAAGCAAAATATCTAAATAAATATTCCATTACATCTTCAAGTCTACCGAAATAAATAATAATTTGTAAATACCTTCACAGACTTTTCAAATATGCTTGTGGGCAAATCTTTAAGGGAAGTCTCTCAAGGGGAAAACTGGAGACATTTCTTTGTAAATCAAAGCTATAATGTAAATGGAAGTTTTTTTATAAGCGCCTTTCGAGTTGGACGAGGAAAATAATTAAGAGGGCTAACAGTTTTTAATTACATTGAGAGAAATATTTTAAATGAAATTCGCTTTCTGGAAAATAATTTATAATTCGCTCTGCGGCAAAGCTTTGTGGCTTAGTCATTGAGACTCACCTAGAGCAGTGCTGGCCATCCTCATAGTGTGGACTTGCATATCGTCTGGAGAGCCTTGATGAATTTTCCTTTTCCTCGGTCTTCCTTTGCTAGAAGTTCCAGAGTAATACTGGTTCAGCGAATCACCTTCACTGTGCAAATCTTGACACCTGTATAAATTTGTCATACAATGAATATTAATAACCATCGATCCATTCCTCTCTCTGGTTATACATTCAAACCTTCCTCGGGAATCGCTCTATCCATAGCTGAAAACTGCAAGGAAATCCGCTCAGTAGAATTTGAGAAAATCGATTACATACAGACAGACAGCTTTTAGGGAGTCTGATTTATAACAGGCAAAGATAAATATTTGATAAATTAGAAAACAAAAATCGCAGATGCTCGTAACATACTAGCTGTCCCGGCTTCTCACGGATATATCACAAAATTTGGAAAATAATCATTAATTTACAATAATACAAATAAGTATATTTTGATTCTGGCCTCGTCAACATTACACTTTTCCATGGAAACAAAAATTAATTCATGACCTAGGAACGACAATAATTTGTGCAGCTATATACAGATTTACTTTGCTTCTATTTCACACCTTTAGTTACATTACTTAAGTCTTCATACTGATCCCTAGCCTTAGTAGACCTTACATATAGCGTTTGTTTACCAGAGTGTATTATACTATTAAATTGACAGAAACAAAGGGACAAATATTTTCTCTTTATAATATGCATATATATTTTATTGTAACTACTCACGTCACCAAAACACCCTCTAAGTACATACATACACACATACATACATTCACACAGACATACAGGCATAAATACATACATGCATACGCACATACATACACACATATATTCGCTCAAAAACATTGCCCTACCTAAGGCAGTCGGTTAAAAATGTAAGTCGGAATTCAATAATACGACCAGATATGATGAAAATTATAGGAATATAAAAAAGCATGCGAAAATTAAGCGTATACAACTATATAATCGAAGACCGCCGAAAGCTAATTAGTCACTTTCTAAGGCTACTTTTCCTTTCATCGAAATACGAGCATTTTTACAAAAACTGATACTCGTGAAAATAAATACTATCAGCGCCCTGTTGTTTCACCCGCGTAATCTGCTCCTATTTGTGTGAGTGTGTGTATAGCTCATAAGTCTACCTCATTAGCTCCCTGGGTATTTACTCAGACGATCTAACGTCAAGGTCCTGATATTAGTGCGTTCGACCTATAAAATATCTTCAGTTTTATAGTGTTAAAACAGAAAAGGTATAGACTACTAGAAAAAGGACTCATACAAGATTCTTCATGAGTTTTCCTTATTTTCTTCTTCATATATCTGGTTAAGTTAAATAATTTAATAGTAGGCATGGTACCTAAAACTACTTAGGTTATCGGGGGTATGTCCATTGAGCAATAAGACACGCCTACCCAATGAAGAGTATGATCTTATTTCGTAGCATATTTGAACACAAATTCCAGCTATAGTGTAACTATCTACCTCAATTTTACCGTGTAAAGTACGCAGGTTATGATTATCGTCTTACGTACAAACTCCCCAGTAGTTTAATGTCTGTATGTGATCGATTTTCTCAAAATAGACGGAACGTCAGATTAATCTCGATAAATGGACTATTCAGCGCAAAAATATTTTTTCAATTTGGGCAAGTAATTCTAGGGATTACTGCGTTCAAACAAACAAACAAACTCTCAATCTTCATATTATTAGTATTGGTGATGTCTTAAGTTAAATGTTATTTATTACAATAGAATTACTTAAACGGATTGTATGTAATATAAATCTTCGGGTACTTTTAATAACTTGTCAGGACATCTGTCATCTCACCCGTGACCATGATAACTGTAAAGCTTCTGAAACTTTGCGCTTGTTAAATAGTTATATAAACCGCGATTGAATCATTTAAAGTAGTTAAATTGTAACAAATATGTTACTGTCAATACCAGAACGACAATGGCAGATGACAAAAAGTAACATATCTTTGTGTACAAACCTGTAAACATTATCCTCGTCACAGTAAACGTCCATGCAGGCGTTGTCGTAGTGTGGTCTGCAATAGACTAAGCCGTCCCTCATACCAAACACATCACCCTTAGACAGCAGTGAGCCACAGGCTACACAAGTAAAGCAGGTGAGGTGATAAACCATTTCTCGAGCGCGCATCACTAGTTCGTTAGCTGTGATCCCATTACCACACCTAGCGCAGCGCTTTACGCAAAATAATCTGAAACAAATATTTCTGTTTGACATTAGGGACTAGGATTAAAAATCTTGAGGTTCCGTTGTAAATTTAAAACTCCAGGACAGAATTCGACACAAAGTCTTCATGTTTAGTTTGACCACTTTTATATGGACCTGTGATTTGCTTAAAATTTATTAGCAATGGAACCTTTAACCCTAATCTGGAACGAAGACAACACTATAATTTAAGTACGCGATACCCGTGTTACGGCCAGGTTTATCAAAACAGAATGTTTTTTTTTTATTAAAATATTAATTTTGTCCAGTTAAACTATATTGGCTATTGTCAGTTCATTTTTTTTTTTTTGCAAAACTTAAGTAATTGATTAATTAATGGCATATATTTCAGTAACTTTATTTATACCAAAGGATTTAAATGGCTTTGTTAATAGATTTTAGTATAAATAGTTGTTATAATTTTTCGCATTGAAAATTTATTAATTATGTCCTGCCCATTATGATATACATTTATAGTTCTCGGTGAGCTTTTAATTTATATTTGTGATTAATATATGTTATTATACTTAAAAATTGTATTACATTCTTGAAAAATAATTTATTTATGAAAAAAAAAAGATATTACAACATTTATAATAAAGTGTAATATGTGAATTCAAAATTTAAGGGAAGTCCTTGCTTTCAAAATATCAATAGTTATTCAACTAATCGATTTAATAATTGTGACACGTTATAAACGTCGCACCCCTTCGTCCATCGCAGGTATTTTCGTAATACAATTATACCATATGTTGAGCGTTAAACCACAGGGGTTGGAGTGTGTTCATCAAGTTACCGACTTGACCCTTAAACGTCAAGAGTGATATGCTATAGAGTAACGATGTTTGACGTTAATTGTTACTGATGAATGCCGTTGCTTTGTCCTGTAGTCTCAGTTATTAAGACCTTTAATTTTGCAATTACGTTTTAAAAACAGAAAAGGTGAAATAAAACATCTCTTGAGGTCATGATCATTACTAGGAGATTTTTGGCCGTTTGGTTCTCGTTTGATTGAGACGTGCCCGTGTGCAATAGTAATGCATATGAATTTTAGTATTATTTATGTGAACTGTGAAACACAATAATTTGACTTATATTATTTTATGAAAAGGTTTTACACTTTATAATAAATAGGTATAGAATCTGGTATATAATTAACAGGTATCGCTGGGCGATAATTAGTGCACATTACGAGTGACAGTAATTAGATTCATTAGTTAGAAATGTTCTCGTACACAAAAAATGTGAACTGTCATTACTATGATCGAATGAGTGAGGATCTAACAACATAACAATGCAATATTGTTTTATTGTGAATAAGAGCATCCCACTCACGCATGTATTGAAAATTTATTATTAAAATAGACTTTCTTATATAAAATTCTGTATAAAAAAATTACAAATGAGTAATCAGGGCCTACCGACGCTCAATAACATCCGGGTACTCATATGCGTTGTCTTTCACTATACCTCCCCAATGGGCCATCGGTATATGTTCCTCGTTCATGCGGTCGCAATACAGTATGACACTGCATCTTACTAAAATTGCGTCTTATGAAATTTGCCACTCGAGATGGAATCCATTAACATAAATTACTCTTTTTCTATTAAACTACAGCAGTCGATGACTTTTAGCTCCTAACTGATACCAGAACGGTCCAAACGTAAAATTAAATAAAATAGATCGAGATCTAGATCCATATTGATTAACTTAAATAAATACACACATAGTAAGAAAAAATACAACATAGTCCAGTATTTCAAAGTACATAGCAATATACCTACGAAAATCGTATTTCTAATAATCGAGTTATCGTAGTTTAACCCACTAATCACATTATATTTTTTATATATGATATGCATAAAATCGATGTATCGTGAAGAATTTTTTAAAACATGTGATACATGCCTACGCAACTCAACACAAGGCAGATGCATAATGTATTTAGTACGTACGACAGGTGTGCGAACCAGCGAGTGTTCTCGATTGTGAGTGACGTCTAAACGCCCCCTTAATTGCTCCGGTTGACAAGTGACAACAGTTGTTATGTCTACTAAATTCGGAAATATTTATTGCGCGGTTTTTTGTTTTAGCCATATTCAGGAATTAGAGCGATCGATAGGATGCACCTGATAATGCAATTAATATTGGATTGCTCAATTCGATGTTTTGTACAAATAAAAATCAATTTATATTTTAAGAATTCTAATGTGTTACTATTGTGTTATTTATTAATTTGAGTTTTGGGTTATTCTCTATACTGACTGGTGTATTTGATCGCTGTTTGGAGCTACGTTCGCCCATTCACTGTTCATACAAGAGACACAATAGTTGATGAATATAAAAGTGCATATACGAGGCATGGTAGTACTCTATGTACTGCTCTAGCTTATCACGTCTGTTTAGAAAAATATTTTTTATGAATGATGAAAACTTTTTTATGAAGTGACAATGGGCTGGTCACACACTCAGAAGAACAGATGGCAGATGGGCTAGTAAGGTTATGAGCGGAGGCCGTATTTAGGAAAGTGAAGTGTTGGTCGACCGTTCTCCAGATGGGACGACGAACTCCGTGCAGTAGCGAGTCCGGGATGGATGTGAGTAGCAGGAGGTCGGTCGTCTTGGACCGATAAGGGCTGAAAATGATGATGATGATGGTATAAGTTGTTTAATTACACCCTTAACACTAGTAAATGCATCATAGCCAATAAACTCGTAATCGTAATCGTAAAAATATAAAACTCATCATAATCCATATACCACTAACAAACATTTTCACGTTACAAATATTTTTTCGTAATATTTTTGAATTTTTCTGGACAATAAAAATACATTTAACATTTCACTATCGCATTCGCAAGCAATTTCGCCACGGCAAAAAAACAACGCAAGCTCACAAATCATAGGCTTTCCGACTGGTCAGCCTTCTGTGAAAAAAAAAATTTATGAGAAATACGACGGTTGATTATTTTGACGAGTTGCAGTATTTCCTACCGTCTGCGTATACATTTCACTATTTTTAGGGTTCCCCAGACATTTGGTGTACTTTATACTAATTAGATACTAGAGCACAACAATTAGCGTATAGATTTATTAACGTAGGATAAGTAAAAATTATTTCTAATAAAAACAAGTACAGTTTGAGGTTTTAGAATCTGTTTATATTATTATTTTATTTTTAATACCTTGTGTACACTTTTTTGCTATGTACGTTATATTATTATCTGAAATAAGGATCATTATTATATCGACGAGATCCGTGCAGTAGCCGGTCCGGGATGGATGCGAGTAGCAGGAGGTCGGTCATCTTGGCGTTTATTGAAAAAGCCCTATATCCAGCAGTGGACCGAAAAGGGCTGATAATGATGATGATGATTATTGTTATTATTACTATTATATTAATGTATAAAAAGCAACCCACTAGCCACACGAAACGTGACAGAGACCAGCTGTCAATTTGCCACGATATATCGTAAGCGAGAGGTAAGATATCAAGTCTAAATATTTTTATTCCAAATTTACCCACAGCCTAGACCTGAACCAACAAAAACATCTCAGCGCGTATAGAATAGGAGATTTTATTTTTTCCTACGCTGAAAATTTGAACTTTTGTGCAGCGGGAGAAAAAGCCGGTGACAAAAGTTCGAACTATCGAGTGAATGTAGGTGAAAAAATAGTATGTGCAGTGTAGGAAACTGGAAAGTAGTACATCTCTTCCATTGTTTTTTATAATATAGGGGGACAAAGGAGCAATGAGATCCTCTTTACGACTACGCATGAACATCAGCATAAATACTATACCGATGCTTTGCTCCCCTTTTCACCTTCCCTGCAATGGGCCCCCGGCTACTCACAAACCGCACGAAAAGTGACACCGTAGATGTCACCTTACGGCGGTATCAAGTGAGCGAGAGGTACCTAACTTCCCGGTCGTGCCGGCCCAATTCAGCTGCAATGCAGCATGGCACTACCTCTTAGTAAATCCTGTTGCCACCTGAGCTGAACGCGCGGGAGGAAATGTAGTTGTGAATGTATTATCACCAATTAAATGTCAAATTATTTATTATATTTAACACATAATTCCATGACTATATTTGAAACGTTTCTTATAAGCTGTAGGAAGTCGCTAAATAAATAATATTCTTGTCATAACTGAATATAAGTCACGCTGTGCGTTATCGTGTTAGCCAAAATCAGGTGAAGGAAAAAAAAAAAAGGAACGCACCAGTCAACTGCTACATTACGTGAAAAATTTTGATGTACCTTTGTTCATTAGTGAATCAAAAGAGTACACTTGACGTAGACGCCAGGATTGAAAATTACCTTAATAACACTCCTAAAATAATTTTAGTACTTCCTTAGCAGAATGGCAAAAAATTAGGATATATGTAATGTTGTTTGCTGCTATGCGACCATCCGTTGGCGAGCCCGTCTCGCTCTTCGCCGGTTTCTTTTAGAATACGGGGGGAAATACGAGCAAACGGATCATCTCGATGACAACTGATGCCCATATATTTCGGCACTGTTATTATGTAGATGGTTTGTCCTCCTCTACTCCTCCCCTCGAATGGGCCACCGGCTACCACCTAAAGTCACACGAATCGCGACAGCATAGCTAACACTTTATGGCGGTATTATGTGAGTGGGAAGTTTCTCAATGTTTTAATTTGTTATGATGGTTTTGGCCAAGACTTATTTAAAGTCCCGACTGTAGAAGTATTATTTTAAGCCGTCGGGTTTTTTGCTTTACAATTTCTTTTTTTTTCATATTTTTTAGTTAGGTTCTTAAAACGGTACCTCATTTTTATCGGTAGTTTATGAACTTAGTGGTAAGAAGCGAAAATTTTCATCACTTCACGTAAAATCGATTAAAACATTTAACGGCTACTTTGATCAAAATATCTCAAAAGAAAACAAATCATGGTTTTAAAATATTCAACGATACACTATACGGATTTGTACGTCGATTTTTTTTACAGAATGTGTAATGGGCGCCATTTTTAATTTTGAATATTTTCTTGCCTTCGTCACGCTCACAGGATGAATAAGGTTAATTTGATGTATGATTGTATGATTTATCATAATTGACCCACGCATTTGTTGAATATTATAGTGTCTGAAAGGCGCAAACATACAGCCATACATAAACAGCTAAACAAATAACTCTACTTTGCGCAGACGGGTAAAAAAGAGCCTAAATTGCGAGATGTTTTTAAAATAGCATAAGAAAACAACCATTATTCGGAAACAACATCACAATATGGGAGCCCTGTTTACGTAACCATTTCGGCTTCTACAATAGTGGGCCATATTTTTCACCTTGTTCATGCGTGAATTGCCGCCTTTGTTCTTGGATTTGGTTTGCAGAGCTACGTATAAATTGATAACAGGCTTAAAAACCCATAAATTAGTATGATGCGTGGTACTATTGCTGAGATACGTGGCGTCCCTATGTTTAAACCATATACTTAGTTACGTAGACTTCTTTCTATACTGGATGGCTAGAGTTTTCGGTGAGATTTTAAAGAAATTTTCTGATAATCTGTGTAAGTTGGAACGTTCTTGCATCAAATTTTTTTCAGTGCATTAAATAGATATAGAAAAAATGAATTTGAAAAAACAATCTGAAATCTAAAGTAACCATTTTTCGCATGAGGCGTAAAACATGTATAATTACTGTGGAACAAAGTCCGCAAACGTTGCCTTTCTCTATATTTGACGATCCACTGAATGGATTTTCAACCGTTTTTTAGACATTGATAGAGCAATTCCCGAGGAAGGTTTATGTGTATTCGGGCGAAGCTGGAGCGGATCACTAGTTGATTATGAAATTATATTAACATTAATATGTGTATTCCCCTCGGTCCACTCATTAGTTTTATGGCAAGGATATCGGCTACCAAAGAGCACACACGCAGTTTGAATAGATCTACGAGAGTCCCCTTGAACTGTCTCTTTGTGTTAGATAACGTTCAAACCGGTAAATTTGCACTAAAAATATTCCAATATAACAGGAGTAATTATAAAGTGGGAGACTGTACTTCAAATAGATCTCGATGCTTAAGCTTTATTTACATAATATGGATTACACTTATAAAATATAATGATCGACCAAAAACAACAGTAGCGCAACGCTTTAGCGTGCTTGCGTGGATTGCGTACGCGCCTTTGAGGCCACAATCATGTTCATACGTCAGGAGCGAACTCCAGTCGCGAGTTGAAGGTGATACACAATTATTTTTTTTATTTTATTACTGATGAGGACATTTAGGAGAAAATTGTAAAAAAAGAAGTAGGATTACAAATAATGTGCTTGGAAAAGTCGATTCGATAGTTTTAGTGGTATGCGATTCAGTTTGCTGCTACACAACGGTTCAAGTTCTCTCGAGTCCAGTGAAATCAAAGCAAAAGGTACAAATGTAAAATATAAGTAACTTTCTGTTTACCTCCACGAATTTGGTGTGAATGAAAATGGACATGTTTGGTTTTTCCAAATACTTGTGTGTATCAAATTTGGTGTTCACTCATGAAGGCTTTTGTTGCAATTATTTTACATCACAAAACTTTATTGGTTATTTAACGTCACGTGAAGATTTGCAAGATTGTACATCTATAGTTAGTTTTAACAACAGCTTTTCATTATATCATAGGGAGACAAGTAATTTGAGCCATTTTATGACTACCGGTGTTGATTCAGATCCGCGTATAATGACGTACACTTTCTACGTCCCATCACCCCCAATGGGCCAGTAATTATTGTATTGAGTATATAATATTCTGGCCATTGACAATGTAAATTTTTGATGTACATGCCTATGTAACTAGATGTAGGTCCCATGGTGTCACAAAATGGCGACCTAATGTCCTAATGCGCTCTATATATTTAAAGCCTTTGACTCCTTGTATATAAAAGTTTAAAAAAGCTTAAACTCCGCTTTGGCATAGGTATTAAAAGATTGCTTACGCAGCTTACACTGTAATACATCAACTGCCTAAAGATTCGTGTTCATATAAAAAACAGTATCGTTCATAGACATCATATCTCAACATATCTTCTAAAGGGTCATTGAAACATAATTTAAATTATTGTCTTGTATACCTTACTATAGTATATTACTGGTCAGACAGATTAGAAGATTAAATACAGTTTAACGGTCTTTTTAGCAGATGTGATGATACTTTTATTCATTGAGTTGAAAACTATATTTTACATTATCATTTCAATATTTCAACGCGTTTCAAGCTTTGCCGAGTTGCAGCCAATAGAGAAATTGCTATTTTATGTAACGTCTTTAAATACATTGCTTCGCTATTTGATTGTATAATTCGTCTTACCTATAATAGTCCTCCTTGCAGTATATATTTCCATCCCTGGAGAAGCAGGTCAGTTCGCTGTCTAACGGCAGTCGGCATTCGCAGCAGCGCAGGCATGGGCCATGCCACTGTCGATCCACCGCAAGCAAATAATACCTGTTATTAAATAAACCTAAGTATCATGTCTAGATTTCAAATATGTGTACTGGTATTGTCGTCATCATCCAGAAGCAGCCAGAAAACATTATCTGCTGGAGAATTCCCCAGAAAGTCACAATCACTAGCTGCTTGCATCAAGCGGCTCCCCGTCCAACATGTTCATCCAATGGGTGGGAGGACTTCCAGCATGTTTTTTATAACTTGAGAATCTTTCTACCTATTGTCATATTATTATTATGTTACTGAAAAAATAAAAAATAATAATAAAACAAATAGGAAGAGGTAGTGTCTCGGCATGCTGCATACGAGGAGGTGTGCCATACGTAGTGCAACTGAATTGGGCCGGCACGACCGAGGTACCTCTCGCTCACATAATACCGCCGTAACGTGCGATCTTTAGCCTCGCGTTTCGTGCGCTTAGTGAGTAGCCGGTGGCCCATTGGTAGAAGCAGGGAAGGAAAAGGAGGGCAACGCACCGACAAAGTAATTATGTGAATGTTCATGGACGTCGGTAGTCGTAAACAGGCAGCAATTTCTCGTTTGCCCCCCTATTATATAAAAAAGAACTTTATTTGTGAGGCAATAAGATACATTGTTATCAGAATATAAAACAAAAGTACAAAATAGTTTAAGTAAAGAAAGATAATAAGTAATAATATAGGTACTAGTCTATCTGGACGGAAAGACAGAGAGAGAGAGAGAGAGAATCTCCCCGTAATAACAGATTTAGGTTTATCAATTAGGCACACCAATTAACAAACTGACTAGATCCAATCCAATTGTGTATTCAAATCATGTCAACCGACTCGGTACAGTCGTTATGAGGTCATAAGTGACAAACATACGTACAAATAATGTTAATGTATATATAAATATATTTATTTATTTCCAATATTAAGATTTGTAATGCTATTGTTGTTCTGCTAAATATTAGGGCCGATGTACATCACACCGACGAAGTACGCTTACGTTTTGGCGCGATGGCGTTTTTTGCGGTTTTTGCTCGATTATGAATGGCTGTTCAAGTAAGTTATGTTCTTTCATATTTTATTATTTATACAAATTTTCATGTGCGATCGCATACTTACCTCTCCATGTGATGGATTGAATATGACAAACTCCATTTCAGAGGAGACGAAAATATACTTATAGCTAAATATACATTAGTCTTCAAACCCAAGTGCAGACTCAAAGAAATCTCACCTGTCCTGTATCCTGCCCCCACATCCCGCACATACGTCTGGGGTAGCAGGCGATCCCTCCAAACTATCTCGCTCTTTCAGCATAGTGCCCTCCGTCCTGCTATCCGGATTGGACTCTGTGTCTCAAATGGCAAAGTTCGTTTCACTTTTCTCCATAGTCTCACCGTTAGCATTAGGGACAGACATTGCTTGCCCTTTTGTTTGATAGGATCAGAGCAGGATTCCTGGCCCTCCGCTAAGCCTGTTAATGAAATGTTATATTGAGGTTGTTTATTGATAACATAAATATAAAAGTTCACTATGATAACAAGTACAAATACTTTGAACTTCAGTTCATGTTCAGATTGTATCATCACATAAATAGAAAGGCAAAAGAAAGAATGTTGTGGAAAACAAAAATTACACGTTAATTTTGAGAGTTTTCTTGTTTAACATATTTCAAAAAGAAAAAAGCACATAAAGTTGCTATAATTTAAAGACTCAAGTTAAAAAGCTTACATAAATAGAAAAGTATGTATTTTATCACTTTGCAAATAAAGAACGAATTAATTAATTTAATTCGGCTGTCACTGTGTCTGATTATAAATAAACAAACCGCGCTTTGGCCAGTAAATTCGCAAGTTTTAAACGTAGTGTGTACTTTTGACGTGATTTGACCAGTGTGTTAAACATTGCCTTACCTTGTGCGCTACTATAGATTTTTACTCAATATCTCTTGTTAGAAATAGAAAAGAATCCATGTAATTTTAAATTGCAACCGAATCGGAGTTGTACCTTATTAGCTGGGAGACATCGTTAGCACAGTTACGTTAAGTCATAGAGATGCCATCAAAGGCGTGGCTTATCATCAAAGTAGGGACTATCGTAACGATGTATGGAGTGAGGTAAAACTTTACAGTTTCCAAGCCTTGGCACAGTGTGGAGTTGTGTATTCGTAGCTGCAAAGCTGTCTTTCTGAGAAACTTCTGTCATATGCTGTATCTGTTTGTACATTATTTATAAAACCTATTATAGACTAACGTCTAGTTAAATTTGTTATACACTTATATCACTATTGTATACATAGTGGGGATTTTATTACCACGAAAATTGAAAACATCAGTGATACAGTAGTATACGTCTATTTTGAGACTATCAACTTAGTCCTAACAACCAAACCTAAAAAAATATTTTATTATTTCTATTATCTTTATTTGCTAGAATGTGTTGTACACATTAGGTGTTAAGAATACAATTCTTCGTTTCATTACACGAACTGCCAATATGTGGGCGTGCAAAATTCAATTTTTCAATAGAGGTACAATAATTTAACAATCATTAACAGATAAAAAAATCTAAATAAGATAAAGTACAATTACAATGCAAATTCTTAATCGATTCTATAAATATAATAATTTAATATAAACGACTGTAAATCTGCAAAATTAAAAATATGCTAATCAAGTCATAAATTAATAAATATAGTTTGAAAACAAAGCAAGTTTGAAACAAACTAAATGAGAGAAAAATATTTTAATTTTATTACATCATGTGTAAGTATGAGGTCACCAACCTGCCGTGATGCGCCGCTCGTTGGCGCGCAATTCTGTTCTAAAGTATGTAGTGTTATACCTACCTACTCATAGCGACCGCGCTAGTGTCGCTTACCTCTGGGTGACAGTTTCGTAACAGCATACATCGTGTTGAGATTTGTTAAAATGAAAAATAATATTTCGTGACTAAACATTTTATTGATTTTTGTGTGTAAGCTAGGAACGCAATTACGTATTACGATCTTCCGATGTATCATAAGCCTCAACATGTATATTAGGGATCTAAAAAATACTAGAACCTTCATCTCCTTATTACAGCTTCACCCATTAGTCTAAAAAATACACGCAACGCCGACGGAGTAGCAATCACTTCATGTCGTTGAGCATTTTTTTTAATTCTTATATTATGGCTATTTTATAATAGTATCGTTAAGTGTTGTTTATACGTTTCAGGTGCAATGTAGGCTCAATACTACTCAAATGACATTCCGTTAAACTGTCACCCATTAATAAAATATAACGCAAGTCAAACTATTTGAAGAAGATAGAAATCGAGTGTTAAACATTTTATTACGAACTGCCGTGGGGCAATTAAAAAACTGTTGATTCGTTTATCTACGATACAGCCTGACTTAACATTGACTCAAATTTGATTTACGAACTGGAATTTCATTTGAATGAGTAATGACAGTAACGTATGTTTTGTTTTATGCTTTACATCATGTGATAAACACATTTTATCACATGGTGAATAAATAGGAGATTTATACAATTTCCCCAATATTTGTATGAGATAGGGGGCAAAGGAGTGGGTAGGTAGTGAAGTGACTGGCGCCACCCATAGGCATATGTGCAAGACTAGTTGTCTTATAGACGCGTAGCCATGCTCTTTCCTTGAAGACCCCTCAGTCGTATCGAATAGGAAATACCGAGGTAGGCAGCTGGTTATTAATTTCATTTTACATCTTATAAAATGTGAATATTGTATAAAAGTTATATCATGACTTCCATCAAAAAGCTACTATCATCATCATCATCATCATCATCATCACCACCACCACCATCATCATCATCATCACCATCATCACCATCATCACCATCATCATCATCATCACCATCATCACCATCATCATCATCACCACCACAATTATCATCATCATCATCATCATCATCATCACCACCACCACCACCACCATCATCATCATCATCATCATCATCATCATCACCACCACCACCACCATCATCATCATCATCATCAGCCTGACGATGTCCACTGTTGGGCATAGTCCTCCGTAGAGCGCCATAGGTCACGGTCACGAGCCACTTGCACCAAGCGGCTCTCCTCCACCGTAACCACCCGAGGCCGTCCACTCTGTCTTCGGTTATCAGTTATGCGAGCCATGAGGCCTGTCCATTGCCACCACAATTTACTGATCTTCAAAATATATAAACTCATTCGAACAGGAACTTACCGGTTAATTTCTGTTACTTTTATATAATTTTTCTTGCACATGAAGCAAATAACGCCATGCTGTAGTAGTAGACATTTATATGTAACAAATTCCGACTGTTATTCTTATTATACATAAGCACTACGAGTTAATGTAGCCTCCACGGCCGGGGAGTTATTTCTCGACCACATGACACAGTCGTAAAGTGGCAGAGCATAGCTTGCGTCTTCTGGATGTCTAACTTAGAGTTGATGTTATAGAAAGAGCAGATCCGTAAGGTGAGGCAAAAAGTTGGCGCAAGCTGCGTCTACATCTGTTATAATATATCGCAGATTTTGTATGACCTGGACTGCCTGCATAGAATTTAATACACATACACAACTTCATACCAGAACATGGCTTCAGGTGTAGAAGTAGAAAATTCCTTTAACCCTTCTAAGCGATTTCAAAGCCCATCGGAAGACAAAACAGTGTTCAGAGCAGTCACGTTCATTCTCATTGAATGCCAACATTTAGTAATGGCTTATTATCGTATCGACAATTTTAACGACATGTTTACAACATATTTTATCCAGCTGTGCCTACTAGTAAACACTTAGTATCACCAGTACTCGTAAAAGTATCGTAATTAGCGAGTAGGACCTTTTAATTAATAATATTAATCGCTAATAGATTTTAATTTATTGACTACTTTAACGGCAGTAGGCACATAACCAAGTTACAAACAGGTGAACGTAAATTATTAAAGAGACATCACGTTAATTATACAAACTGTATGACGAATCTACGTTGTGTGCGAAGGCCACATGTTCTACTACGGATATCGAAAAATATCTTTATAAATGCCACCTACTTTGATTCTGATTGACTTTTCTTCTTATTATCTTGATTAACCAATCATCTTTGTCTGCTTATCGCAAAAAAGGTTGCTCTAGGGGCTGGTTCCACCGGTACGTCTCGATTACCTTATAAGGAAATTAAGTAACAACAAATTTCAATTCCACATGTTTTGGTTAGAAATTTTAATACGTATTATTTGTATGGTAAATAAAAAAATAATATATTTTCCAGTATCCTCTCTTTGTATATATGTGACTAGACTTAAAATTAAATATCAATTAAATATCGATTAGCTGTTTGACACTTATATAATAGTAACGGGCAAAATTGACTATTGGTATATAATGGTATTAGGAAAATAAAATAATTTTAAGTTAGGTATACATGTGTAGTTGTACAAAACTTTGGTACAATGATGAAGTACGTTACGTGGAATCAAGACAGTTAAGAAGGTTATCCCCACCATGGTTCAAGCCTTGTCGTGGCGGTGGGGCTCAGTAGCCCGGGGTGATCCGAGACACCTTGGGCGAAGCCAATTGATCCGAGGAGGTGGCGGCTCTTAGTATCCCCCCCCCCCTATAAGAAGAGGGGACTAAAGAGCAGGAGGAGGTGCCGCTCTTTGTACCCCTCTTATAAGAAGAGGGGACAAAAGAGCAAAAAGTGGCGGCGCATTTGCGCACGGGGCAAGGGGCGAGGATGGGAACCTCACCCCATTACACTGTCCCAAAGTCGGTGGGGTTGTCCTGTGGTGCGGGACAAACGCATCTGTGGAGGTGGCATCGGTCTCTTCGGGGGCTGACTTGCCGTCGAGGTGCCCTGATGATTTGTTGTTCCGGGGCACCTCATCAAAGACGGCACTGGTGGCACTCGCGGTGGTTTTTGTGGGTATTCGGCAATATATAATGTGCCGCGAGCCCCACACACCACTGGACCCCACCCAGGGCCAGTGAAGGCGCGTAAATGCGTTTCCCCGCGTCAACAAAAAAAAAAAGTTAAGAAGGCTATGAACACGATACTTGATGCAAAGCAGTAATATGTTCTAGAAACGTCCCTTTTTGGGCAAAATCCATGCGCTTACATCATCATCCAAACTTAAGAGCTTATAAGCCAACTTCCGTACGAATCGTATAATCGATTTGGCTTCCATCGATACTGCTACTTATTCGAATAAACGATGTCTCAATTACATTAACATTCCCACCGACTAGGATTGTTGAATGATTATGTGTAATGTGTGATTGAATACATCGGTGTATAGTTAACCATAATTACGGTCAGCAACTAACAGAAATTAGATGTGAGATAAATATCATAATTGGATGCACAAGCTTGATTGTTTCGGAGATCATTGAACCTGTACAATTACTAAAGGTATCTGTTATATGGGGCTCCGAGTGGATAATGACGCCGATTGTAGTGATAAAGACTGTAAGGTAGCTAATCTTAGTTGTATCTCGGTTATTATATAGTTCACATACATTTAGACCTGATATATTTTACATTTCACGTACCCGAACGATGTGGTATCTACCAAAGTATCGGAAAAAAAAACACGGCTAGCCTTTGTGTGATGATGTAATTTATAATAAAGTACTACTATAAAAAGTACTTTGCCATCGTACCACCCGCCCGTGATGTAAGGTTTGTGGGT
>JAFELO010001349.1:82782-92990 GCA_017140195.1 Eumaeus atala
CATAATATAATATAATATTTACAGCATACTTCTGTGGAATTTTAAGTTTTTAGCTTTCCTCTGACCTGCGTATTCTACAATTTAATAAATATTTTCTAGAATTTAATTCAAGAATTTAAAAAATGTACTTAATATTAATGCGTATCGCGTGCTATCAAAATATTGTAAACAATTTTGGATGGATGGATGCGAGTGGCAGGAGTTCGGTCGTCTTGGCGTTCATTGAGAGTGGCCTATGTCCAGCAGTGGACTGAAAAGGGCTGATAATGATGATGATGTATAAATGTATGTAAGTATAGGTAATTATAATAATTCGTAATATTTCAAAATTTTAAAAATTAAAATCAAGTCTATCTGAAGTCATGTAATGTCGAGATACGAGTATAAGCTTAGTATTTTTTTTGCATTGACATAAGTAATGCAATGTGCATTGCATGACTTGATGTGACATTAAAACGATCTTTAATTCTATCTCGTAGTAATTGTGATTGAATTCTAATAATTTGTCATGATTAATCTAAGTTCAAGTAGCAGGTTACACAGATAATAATAATAATATCTGTGGACTTATCACACCACGTTAGCCTAGCCCTGTGCTAAGTACCGTAAGGACTTGTCTTACAGGTACTAGACATCGGACAATATATTTAATGATTTTATAGATTTAAGAAATGTTGTATATTTATGATTTTTGTTATATAAATACATATAATACATATATAAATATCCATGATCAAGGCGGGATTCTAACCCGCGACACCTGGCGTAATTCGCAGCTAGCCGCCACGTTACCAAGTGAGCCAGTCGGTCGTCAAAGACTACTCAAGATAACACCATTGTGTAACGAGAGTACACGTACGAATACCCTATGCTAAGTCAGGTACTGTAATCTTTTGCGTTATAATTTGATAAATTAAATATTGATATTTTCACAAATGCAATAAATTTAAAATTTAATTTGTAAATAAATATGTATATGATGTTTTTTTATTTATGTAAGAATTTTCCGACATATTTAATATACTTAATAAAATTAAATATATTTAAGATTAGATATTATTTAAGAAATTATTATCTTATAATATTTCATATTAATATTTTAAAAAAAACATGGACGATAATGGCGGGATTCGAACCCGAACGTACTAGAGCTGATAATAACAAATCCAGTAAAATGTTTTATCTTGCGTCTATCTAATTACTAGATGTGTTTACCGACGCAAATAAGTACGTAGTTACGCTTCTGTTTTGTAAAGTGATACATACGTTTGATGTCTCCAAACATACGTTACGGATAAGTCTTAATTAGTATTTGCAGTTAATATGCGTCGATTCGTGCTGTTCATAATTAGCTTACTTAAACGCGGGAACAACTCCATTTTGCGCTACAAGATCTAATTAAGTCTGCGCTAATTGAATGTAGAGTCAAATGTAGCGTACGCGCTACGTGCAAATGCAGGGCCGGACTGATTTCTGCATAATTATATAAATATAAGTGGGAATTACCTATGGGTTCCTAAAGTACTGGATTATTGAATTAGTTTTATTTTACTAGTTCCTATAAATACACGGGATTCTATGGATCTAGGAACGTACCTAATTTTCCTTTGTGGTAGATTTTTACCATGCAGTCACACCTACTCTATATTTGTAACGAACAAAATTAACTACAATGTTTTTTCTTCAAATCCGCGCGAAAGGGAATTATAAAAATCACAATTTAAACGCACGACAAATATAGAAGAACGTCGTCACGACAGAGTTTATTTATCCCCTAATAGAGGACCACCACCCAGACAGAGAAAGCTAGAACGTCTCCAGTTGAAGACGCACTAGATAAAATACAACTTTAGAATATGTTACGGAATTAGAATTACCAATTCTAATCATCTTAGAACTACTTAGGTACCGCCATTACCGTTCGTGGCTTGTTGTTCGGAACTAGTCTTACATCACTTCCAACTTCCCTCTCAAATACTAGACAACACAAAATAATGAGTACATTAACTAGTTAACTGAGTTGCATATGCGAATAACACTTCTCCGGTCCTCTTGACTTCATGATACATATCGCAGCGAACCTCATTACACCGTCTCCCATGCACACTTCTCCCAGCCTTGAGTTAATTTTCAATTAAATTAAGAGTGCCTCTCATTTTTTCTTCAAGGTACGTTTGAAAGTCTGCACGAAAGTTGTTATATTTTTACATCTGGCTTGATAAAGGTATTTCTTATCCCACCGTAAATTGCAAGATCACTTCTTTCTTTTGAAATTGAAAGTATGACTTAAGTTATTGCAAAGTCATTCAAAGGTACTGTTAGGTGTTGATGGTTAGGTTTTCAACTCCAGTCAAATGTGTACAAACAACAGTCAAATGTATCGTGTACAAACAATAGTCAAATGTATCGTGTACAAACAATAGTCAAATGTATCGTATACAAACAATAGTCAAATGTATCGTGTACAAACATCAGTCAAATGTATCGTGTACAAACAACAGTCAAATGTATCGTATACAAACAACAGTCAAATGTATCGTGTACAAACAACAGTCAAATGTATCGTGTACAAACAACAGTCAAATGTATCGTGTACAAACAACAGTCAAATGTATCGTGCGTGTACAAACAACAGTCAAATGTATCGTGTACAAACAACAGTCAAATGTATCGTGTACAAACAACAGTCAAATGTATCGTGTAACATTAAACGTAGTCACGGTTGTCTGGTATACCTTATCTTAGTACAGTATTATCTGATCATTAAACGAAGTTAGAACGGTTTCTGCCATTTGTCATTGGTATGGACAGTGTTATGAATATGGATGAGGCAAGGCATGTACGTATGGATCGTGATAGGAGGTACTCCATTCTCTGTGGAGAGATCTTTCACAGACATCTGTAAGACAACAAGAGATGTATGAGAGGTTAGTAGAGGCATGACTATTACGACGGCCACATACTTCCGCATATATATGTACACATATGCACACACACACACAAACTTTATATATCCCTGCGGTAGGATATATAAAGTTTGTGGTGATAGCGCACGAAATGCAACACTGAAGTTCAGAACTGAACTGACACTGAAGAAGAATCAGTTTATGGTGGTGACATGTGAGCGGGAGGTACCTCCCCGATCGCGTCGGAATCCTCCCTACACGACCCGGGTGCCTCCCTGGTTTGTCAACTTTTATAAGAAGTCGCTTGTAGCCATTGGCTTGGAACACTCAATGTGACTTATTAAATCGCATTCAAACAACTCTTAAAATTTTTACATGTACACAGTGTACTTTAAATTTTAAGAAAAGCTCGCTGTTTATTGCTGTAAAATAATACCTAACTTTTTTCCAACATGTTTCAGAATTCGTCACCATCCTGGTGAAACTACGAGAAACTATGTTTTGTATTCTTATGAATAATGTGCGTTAGTTGTGTGTATAGGTATAAGATTAAAGTGAGGGTACGACTAGCCAACCATCTTTGTCGGTGGTTCAAATATTGCCGTCGCGATAGGGCTCAGTTGACTCGTTGAAGTTGGGCGAAGTTAAATGAATCGAAGCAACTCTTTATAACCAACCTTCTTATAAGAAGTGGAGATTAAACCCTCGCCCCTTGTCCCGTCCGCAAAAGGTTTCATCACAGAGTAATGGGTCTCACCGTGAAGATCACCATTGCTCTGTTTGGAAGTCTGTGGGACTGGCCTTTGATGTGACAACCCTGCGGAGGTGGCGTCGGTCCCCTTAGGAGTTGTACTATATAGGCCTTAAACCATCTCAAAAGAATAACGAAGCTCTAATTAAGTCGAATTGTAACAGTTTTGGCTGTACAAGGAAGATTTGTGATGTCTGACAAAAATTGCTTTAATCATCTTGTAACCAATTTTTGGGTGTCTATATATATTATTTTATAATTGCACTGTGCTCGGCCCCATATACGGTTGGGGTTCCTCACCAAGGGTTCCCCACACCCACATAAAATAGTGTGTGAATTACTATTGTTTCTCAATGATAAATGTCAATAATTAATTTGTGAACCGATACAAAGCACGGGTACCCACGAACAACCTAAATGATAATACACATATTTACGGCCTATATCTTTTCCAAGCTATGTGTCGTAAATATGTATTGCAGTTGTTAGCATAAGTACTTCATTGTACACCTTGAAAGTTTCACAACATTAATGAGAGTTGCATCACTACACACAGTCCAAATTATTAAAAAAATTACACATTTCTGCTTTTGGCAGCTAAAGTTATTGTCGTTTTCATCATTAGGAATTTCATTTATCATTAGTAATTCTGATTCAACATATACATATTATATGTTGGTTGTTGCAGTAATGCAAGCAAATGGGATTTCGATGGACGTGGAAGACCAGAGCGATATACGATTACTATAACTGTCCAGAGTCAGAGAAGAGAGTAAGTAATGTGACGTACGAAACGAGGGAAGTGTGTAAGTATCATGAATTACGACACTCGGTTTGCTCTGCCCGCCCCGCAATGAATCTGCCGTGAGGATATGTGTGTGTGTGTGGTATACATAGTTGGCATACATATATAGTATTCTACACTAATGTAATAAACCTGCAAAAAGGTCCGGACTAATGCAGGTGAAACAGCGGGGCGCTGCTAGTATGAAACATATTTTGCCTGGCATTTTTTTACAGTATCCCTGAACGAGGTATCTTTAGACGTCAACCGACGCACATATACGTCGGCATTAAGATGCGTTGCCCTCCTTTCCTCCGCCCGTCTAATGTGACATATACTATGGATTGTAACATTTTCTAAACTAAAGCCATGCATTTGATAAACTAGTCGGAGAGATACCTTAAGGAGAAAAAAAGGGCTCATAACGTAACATCAGTCATATCAAAAGCCCTTATTGAATTTGAATATGAAAGTCAATATATACAATAATAATGGATAAGACCTACTAATCGTTATGTGACACTTAACTTGCGCTAGCCATGATATTTAATACAATAGTTTTTTTTTTTTTTTTTGTAATGTCAGAATAGCTTTAAATCTCACAGTCACCTACACGGATACGCTCTGTTGGAAACGCGGTGCACTGCGTGACGGTCATCGGCTATACTCATTAGGCATATAAGCTTCATCAAATTGTTCACCATGGGTTGTCAACTTAAGATGCCTTATAGTAACGTTCTTTAGAACTTTTCAATACGTTGATGTACGTGTGTCAGCTAGGGGATATTCTTATAAAAAATTAAGATAAAGTGATGCTTGTCGTTGTCTTACCATTGGGTTACCCGATATCACTAGCCGAATGAGCTCGCTGAAGTGGCAATGGGCTGGTCACACACCAGGAAGAACAGATGGCAGGTGGGCCAATATGGAGTGGAGGTCGCGTTTAGCAAAACGAAGTGTTGGTCGGCCATTCACCAGGTGGGAAGACGATCTCCGTGCAGTAGCCCGTCCGGGATGCATGCGAATAGCTGGGTGTCGGTTGTCTTGGCGTTCATTGAAAGAGGCCTACGACCAGTAGTGAACCGATAAGGGCTGATAATGATGATGATGAATGCTTTTCGCCTTCATAATCATTGTCATAACCTGAGCTTAATAGAAAACAACTTTGAAACTGGATAACTTGGATTTCGAGCAAGTCTGATTATTGGACAGATACAAAGAACATTTAAATCCACATCTTGTCTTGATAACATAAACAAATCTGTGCCCATTGGCCGCTCTTAATTAGAATATACAAAAAATAATACAAAAATAATGAAGAATTAACATTAAACTTGGTGCTTCAGCGCATTTTATGACTAGGTGTCAAAAATATGTGACATTAAAAATACAATAAATAACATTTAATGTACAAGGTGTTGGTTAAATAACCATCATTCACAATAAAACGTAAATCTTTAGGATTACGGTAAATAATAAATTTTCAAGAGTTGTCTAATGATGGATGATGGATGAAAGGATGTACGTATTCGCTTTCGTTTGATAGTTACTAAGACGAATCATTTAGCAGTCGGTCCCGGCTTTGCACGTATATTTCACGAAATGTTGCAAAAATTCATTGGTATCGATTACAACTTGCAATGATAATAAATAAAATGTATGACAGAACAACGCCTGTCGGGACATCTAGTTGTCGATCTTTTTACAGCTATATAAGGATTTACTTTGATATTTTTTACACATCTTTTGTTACTTGATCAAATCCATGTGCATCACTCATAATGTGGGATTGTAACAGAAAATAATTTTGTCAAATCGGTCCTGTGGTTTCAATGCCTGGTTCATTGCAAATAAATAATCAAACAATCAAGTGTTTCCTCTTTATAACATTAGTATAGATTTCGAAAAGTTTTAGATGTCGAGTTAAATTAAATACTGTAAAACGATTTACGACGAATCGTCTATTTAACGTAATTAGTCTTGGCTTAATTGAGGACAAACCTTAGAAAAAATGCTGAAAATATAAAAATTTGTATGTTTTTTGCAGATCAACGCACTATCATGTGCCGCGAGCCCCACACACCACTGGAACGGACCTGGGCCTAGTGATGGTGCGTAAAGGGGTTTCCCTGCGTCAACAAAAAAATGGTTTGGCGAGTATGATGGTCACGAAAACTTTCAGTTATAATTCATGTATTATGTATATGATTTGCGATTAGTGTGTCGTAAATTATGAGATCTCCCGTGGTCGTAGAGAGCAAGATGTACTTAGGAAAGAGCGATTAACCAGTCCTGTTTGTTAAATTATGAGACTTTTCATCATTGTTTACAAATTCTTGGAAAAAGACATGTCACTATTGTACCAATTTGTAGTAACCTGTGATGTGATAGCCAGGCACAGACACGTAACAATTCGATTCATAATTCCCTCGTTTTAGTGCCTATTTAACATCTAATGCTAAACAATATATACTTGATAATTGATGCACCGGTGCTGAAAATGTTGTTAATGGAATATCCAATTCCTTCTCCAAATTTAATCCTAAGATGATTCTACCTTAAGGTCTATTAACATATATGTATAGTTTTTTGGCTGCTCTGTGCTGTGCTTCATCGGTGACTATGAGACACGTCCGGCGACCGTCTAGGGCAGACTATGGTCGATAGAGGGACGGAACTACATATTTCCCGCACATGGAAAGAATGCACTTCGATAATTATATAAATACAGATATAATTGTCGATGTTATATACTTTGTCCCCAATAGAATCCCCGCGGTTAATGGTCATGTAGATGCGTTATCTTTTTTTACCCCGTCCCCAATGGACCACCGGCTACTCACAAACTTGACGTAATACGATGGCATATCCGTCACTTCTAATGAGACCCCTGAAGGTCGTACTGATTTGGCCGCAATATAACAATTGCGCGACATATCCGTGTTGCAGCTGTTTATGGGTGTCGAATTGCTTTTCGGTGACTCGTTTGCAAAAAAGAAAAATATCTATCGTAGTGAGAAGCAATTATTTAAGCCCACCGACTGCTCATCATGCTGGTCTGGTGGTAAACGCGTTCAACTACAGTTGTGAGTTCACGGTTTCGTTTCCCGGGTCGGACCAAAGTCTTATTGAGATTTTTCAATTTCTTAGAAAAGTCCGAAGTTAGAGTGTTGGCGGTGTTACATCCCCGTGTCTCGGCGAGCATGCTAAGCTGTCGATCCTGCGCCTGATTTCTCCCGGTCATATCGGATATCCGTCCCAAAGGAATAGGAAAACGAGAAAATAGGGAGTGCACTTGCGTCTGCGTAAATACTTGTGCACTATAATGTGCCCCGCTCAGATGGTGATGAATAAAGATAATATTCGGCTAGGACGACATTGTCATTTTTATTATCGGTGCATATATGAAAGACAATGAAGCAATGATTTAAAGAATTTAAAAATAAATTTAAATGAGTTTTTAATTACAGAATTAGAGATGAAAAAAGCCCTGTGTAAATTACTTCGAAAGAACATTTTTTTTTTTTAAATATAGCTACTACTCAAAATGTGAACAGGTTGCAAGCATAAATTACGTGCTTTTTACAAAATAAAAAAAATTCTATTCACCTAATTAATCTATGTATTTATAGATGGCCATACTGATACCATCACTTTTAATTATTTTTATAGAAGGTGTGGATGGGGTTTATTTTAAAAATATTTACGTATGTAATTAAAAGCACAGCAATACATACCTTTTTCACATTTAATTTGTAATGAAAGCAAATAATTCATACGCTGTTTATTACGCAAGTGTTTATTTATATACATCCGGGCGACCGGAACACCTGCTTTGGCATTTTAAATTACTGTACCGCCATTATATCGTCACTGAGGTGTTAGAGGGTACTTATGTATATAAATTATGAGAAAGATACACACTAAAACTAAATTAAGTACAAACACATCCTCTTAATAATCGAACGGTTTCCATTTGTACCAATTTCAATCGAGCAAATGTTCCGTGAGCTGGGCATATTCGTTTGGTCCAACTTTATTGTGCAATAATTCTTAACTCGGTTAGTTAACATGGATAAAACAATTTTGTAGCCAAGGACTGAGAGAGCATTCCAGACATACCTCTGTGGTCTTTGGTCTGCTTGAACATAAATATATTGTGTTTTGTATGACAATAAATTAATTAAAAAAAATAAATATCTTCTGGTAATTTCTAGGACAATGAGGCTATTATTATTATTATTATTAATTTTAATAATAATAATAATGCCATCCTAGCCGAATTCCGGTTACATTGGCCATCTCTGTTGAGATAGCCACCTGCGCAAGACATTTTATGGTGCTCAGACACAAGTGCATTTTATATTCCTTTATTCTTCTTTTCCGGTGGGACGACAATCCGACACGACCAGAGACTCTCGGTACGTCTTCGCACTCTTCCCGTTGCCGGGTCGAGGGGGTCCAGACCGGAGCTTAGCTCCCTACTGAAAATGTGTTGTTCGAGCCTCGTCAATACGAGGCTGTGGTTGATGCAAGGTCATGTTGACCTCTGAGTGCGTATGCACATATGTTTATGTGCCTGGGCTATTGGTATCTTTGTACGATCGGCGTCTATCCATTTGTCGGGGCACTCTCACAGGTCCCAGAACGAACTGGGAAACGTGTATGGTTCCACTCCTGTGATGGCCCTATGGACAGGCACCGAATCGCACGCTGTGTTTGCGATACGGTGTATTGGTGGAAAAGTAAAGGTCAAAGGTCAGACGCGACAAACAGAAGAAAAGAAAAGATGGATCCTGGCCGTGAAGTTGGTGTCATGGGGGAAGCGGCGGGCCGTATCCTTGCGGGAACGTGGCAACGGGGTTGTCACGTCCCACTCGGTACCGCCCGTGTGGTGTCTGCGATATCCGTCTGCAGCGTCCAGCGAGAGGGAGAAGTGTATATATGTATATAACCTGTGAAAATGAAATCAAATGGATTAGTAGTGATTTTTTTTTTCTTGCCTGTGTGGGAGGTATACGGAAACTGGTTATCCGTCCCCCTTCCTCGGCAGGCTATATTTGTCCGGGGGGCGGGCGTGCCATGTCGTGAGACCCCTAAGAGTCTCGTGCTCCGACGCGTCCGCCTTTTCGAACAGGTTGCTCGACATCCTGCCGACAAAGTCATCAAGGGGCTCGACGCGCAGGACCCTGAGTATAGTTTGGTTCCTCACGAACCTTGGAGCCTTGACCAGTTGCCGAAACACCTTGTTCTGAACGACACGGAGCTTCCGCATGTTCGTATCGCTCAGCAAGTGATGCCAGGCAGGAGTCGCGTATGTTAGCCTCGATCTTATGTGGATGTTGTAGAGTGCCATCCTCATTTTTAGTGGGATGGCACTCGCCCGCAGGAGTGGCGCCAGCCTGGCGGTGGCTGATCTGGCCTTTCTGATGGCAGTTTCGGCCTGACGAGCCATCGTGAGTCCGGAGTTTAGCACGACTCCCAAGTAGTTGGCTGTCCTGTGCCATGGAATCGCGACGCCCTGTACCTTGAGCGCACCAACGGTGCTCTGTCTGGGAAAGGTGATCGCTTGTGATTTTGATGGATTGACCGCCAGCCGCCATTTCTGGAGCCACTCCGGCAGGAGATCGAGGGTTCTCTGTAGTTTTTTGGCCGCGTGCCTCGCGTTAAGAGACGCGGCCAAAAAGGCGGTGTCGTTCGCGTAGAGCGCGGCGGTCACTCCGGGGGAAACAGGCACGTCCCCGGCGTAAAAGTTGTAGAGGGCTGG
>JAFELO010001349.1:101128-132351 GCA_017140195.1 Eumaeus atala
GTATTCGGCACTATCATGTGCCGCGAGCCCCACACACCACTGGACCCCAGGGCCGGCGAAGGCGCGTAAATGTGTTCCCACGCGTCAACAAAAAAAAAGGCGGACCAACTTGAAGGCAAAATATTGGTTATTGAAAAAAAATGTTTGAGATTAAACGATAAAAGAATGTGATAGAAGCGAACCCCTCCGACAAGAATTTATGATGGACACTAAGTGTAATAAAGCTGAACTTTCCTTTCTTATTCGTAACATTGTTAGTTCTAATTTTAAATCAGAACATAGCGACAGATTTTCAGTAGGTGTAAGGCTGGCTTAATCTTTATGATGTGTATATAGCCTTTAAATAAAGATGTACTAAAAAAAAACAATAAAGAGCTTAACTTCAACTTACACAACATAGATAAAATGAAATTTATGGGGATCACAAAAAATGTGACATTTTTCTTAAATTTATTGTTAAAGCTTTATATCATACACAATAATATGCACCTACATATATTGGTTTTTTTTTCATTCTTCTACTAGGTATCTACTATCTACTCTAGAAATACCAAAGACACGAGTAAATATCGATACTTTCTGACCGATTCTGTATCGACTAAAATTATGAATACTTCAGTGGTATTCCATCCCTAGCGAAACTAAAGAGTAACGAACTCCAAAAACAAGCTCGATTTGTTAGCTTTGGTAACAAATCGAGTCACGCTATATTAAAGAATAAATATGATTAAAATAATAAATAAAATTATTAACTCTAAATATTGTATTCTATAATTAGTAAGTAAAAAAAAAAAGAAAATCCCCTATCCACCACTAATTCCACTCTAACGCTAAACCAACGAGCGATTCTCGAGTGCACAATATACTCGTAATTATCATAAAATTAAAAAATGCGTTCAATTTCCAAGTAACATAGTATATTCAATACACGCAACGTCGGCCATTAACGAATCTTTAACTAGGACCTGAGGTGTCACCAAGAACACACGCTCTCTAGTTTCAAAGGGGCGGCAGATCAAAGGGCTGGAGCATTCACAGCTCTGCGTCACTCTGACGCGATACACGTGGCGTCTTATGAAGGGGTGACGTAAATTGGACGTAGCCATTTTTACTTTAATAAGTGGTGAAATTTAAATTTATAGAACTGTGTTTTTCCTTTTTTCAGACCTTAACTCAGCTGTGGAAATGAAGGGAAGCCCAATACATCTTCATCGGATTGCAAATGTGTTTGTCAGTTGTCCGTTCTTCTGATGAACAGAGAAAATTCTGAATTGAAATCTGCGAAACGACGTTACGACCGGACAGAAATCAGGCGCAGGATCAACTGCTTATCGGCTCTTAAACTGGTCGTAGCCAATTTTGCTTTAATAAGTGGTGCAATTTAAGTATACCTACTATTGCCATATATTTTGTAACAAAGAAAAAATATTTTTTAATTGTAAATAACATTTATTACTTTTAATGTAAGGCTTAATACAGAAATATAAAACAATTAAAAGTATAAGAAAGCATATTCGAAATGGTCTCTATTGACTGCAATAGAGTACTTTAGACGTTGAGGTCAGTTATCAATAGAAGCACGCACTCTTTCCATTGGGAAATTCTTGGCTTTCAATCGTATGGATTGTTTTATGTCATTCAAATTATCATGGCCTCTAGAGGGAGCTGTACGGATCATAAATCATAATCTGGAGGTTTTAAGGTACATAAAAGGCAGTATTCAGCTCTGATCACGTCCAGAGCTTTCGTTTTAAGCAAAGTTGAGTGGATCGAGGTTTACGAAATTCCGAGTCCTTCTGGAAGGATCATACTTGGTTATTGAACATGGTGGTTATTAAGGCACTTAGATAGATTTCCAGGAATGGTATCTCGATATACTTGTGCCTATGTTTTGATCCCTTTGTACAAAAATATAGCTCACTCGCTCCTTCATAGCTAACATCCCACCAAACTACAACACTCAATACAGTAACACCACGTTGCACTCTGTCAACTAATTGGGGAGCTTCCTTAGAGCTGTGACGTCCCTTTACGTACCGCTTCGGTAGTTGTTTCGACTTTACCACCCCATTCATCTTTACCTAATCAGTCCATAAAAGACGAGTGCGTCTCTTATAGGCTGCTAGTGTGCTAGTCCTAAGTCATGTCTTAAAATACACGACATGGTTCTAGGCTTCATTTCAAAAGATAAAATGTTTTGCTTTCGGACAGGATTTCTTCGAATTTTTTCCCTTCCTGCTTTGACCACCTTTTTCGTAACAACACTACGTGGAGGGCCAGGTCTTTCTCAGTCATAAACAAAGGAAGAATCTCATTGTACATACTAATAGCCCGGTACACAAACATTTGGCTAAGTTTTTGTACCGGGACTGTAAGGATTTTTAAAAATTACACTTGGCTTCACTACTTTTTATCACGCCACTCCATTTTAATGTCGCAAAATATTGTATAATGTATTGGCGCCAAAGTGACAGAACACAAAGGACAATCGTATAAAAATGTCAGATTCCAAATTCAAAAGTAATATTTTTTTTATTTTAATTGTAACAGTATTTATGGCCAGACTAAATATGTTTATTTTAACTGTGTATGATCAGTTGTCAGTTCTTAAGTTCCTTAACAGAAACTGAGAACAGAGATGATTCGGAATTGAAAACTGCGGCATGTGACGTTACGACCAGATAGGAATCAGGCGCAGTAGTGCTTAACGTACTCTCCTGGGTGTATCATCCTCTAATTTCTAATTTCGGTATGTTATTACAATACCATTAACATTTTCTCACCGACAGGGAATTGAATGGAACTCACAATGTATTGTTGAATATACCACGAGGCACATAATTGTTTTAGGACTACCATTGCCTATTTCTATAGCGGGTTTAAAGCAGGCCGAGGTTATATCTTTATGTGCGTCTGGCAACAAAAATAATTACGATTATTATGACGCCCATCATTAACTCGCTATATAACATGCATTATATTGCGAGCGTATACTGGTAATTCACTTCTTTTTTTTCCGGACCTGAACTTATTCCGGGGACGCGAAGAGATGCCCAATACATCTTCAAAGGATTGCTATGAGTACAAGATCTGGGGTCGTAAGAGGGACCGACCACCCTCTCTCCCGCTGATTGGAGAAATGCATGCCAAGATGAGTGCTCGTAGCAGCTAATTACACAATTATTGGCCATGATATGGCCAGACGGGCCAGAGATCCATCGTCCCCCGATTCTGACAGCTGGGGCACCTCGCGCTCGGTAGCTAAAACGTCTACGGCGCTGACGTGAATGTTTGGCTCATGGATGGACAGTTGTCCATCCATGAGCCAAACATTCACTATGTATATTATCTCTACACGATCACGATTCTTGTCTTGCTTCCTGCATATTCATTATCAAAGTCGTTAATCTCATTTACGTCACTAGAAAGGCACTCATAGTACTCATTCGATGAAGCTCTGATGGAATTATCTTTGCTTCGCCGGAATATTTGTTTTTTATTAATTATTTCATTACGAGGTAGTACTATTATGCGTAACTGCCGAACTGGACAGGCAACACCGGGGATGTACGTCTAGCGCACCGCGATACCGCCGTAAAGTGGTAACTATACTGTCGCGTTTTGAGCTGTGGGCAAGTTCCCTGTGCCCCATTGAAGTGGAAGCCGGATGAGGGTAATGCATCTCGCATAGCATATACGGCGGATGTTTATTGGCGTCGGTAGTCATTGAAAGCCACTGAGTAACCGTCTATATATAAAAATAACATATATTATACAAGACAAGTATGTAATCGTGACGTATTGTAGTGAGTACACTCTGCCTACCCCGTCAGAGATCTGTCGTGAAGATGTATTGTTGTTTATTTCTGTCTCCCCCAATATAATCATGTAGGTATTGCAGTGACTGCAATGTGACGAACGCGATTAAATCTCTTCTCTCCTATGAATTGTCGAGCTGGGGTAGGTGGGAACATCGAAATCTCTGTTACAATATGCACCTGCTGCAGACAAAGCCTTTTTTGTTTTATACTGTTTTTGGTTAATAGAACAGGTGCTAAGTGCGAACTCTCGGCCTTGTGTTAACACTATGATAATTGTAAAGTGTTTGTATGCCATGTTTCATATTGGGAAAAAACTTAATAAAAACACTTGTAAAACGAATGTTCATATGCAATAAGGATACATTTCTTTTCTACTTTAGTGATTCATCCTTTGATATATAGTTTATCAACTACATACGAGTATTAAATAATTATACTATATCAATGATATATTTATGTTAGGCAGAGGTAGTGCCATGCTCCATAGGAGGAGTTAGTGCCATGCATAGTGCATGACATCCCCCTATGCAACGGAATTGGGCCTGCACGACCGGGGAGGTACCTCTCGCTCGCATAATACCGCCGTGAAGTGTCAGCCGGTGGCCCATTGGGTGGGGGGAAAGGAGGGCAACGCATCGGAATAGTAATTATGTGGATGTTCATGGGCGTCGGTGGTCGTAAAAAAGTCTCCGATTTCTCCTTTGTTCGACTATTCTATTTGTACATATTTTTTTTTGTGAATTAGTAAATTTAGGTGAAAGTGTAGATATTAATGTATTCCCTAGCTTTAGTGGAGAAACATAGATAATACCACAGTTTATTTTGATAATACAATTACTGCTTCTACAAGTGGGGATCGATTCCAGTTTGTATTAATTCTAAGCTCTTCCCTCCTTAATGTTGAATCAAAAATGTTAAAGTCTCCGGAGATTTTCAAGTCCAACATTTGTTTTAAATGTTTTATATATATTTCTTATATGTTTTATATTATTGTGCTCACGATCCGATTTTGCCTGAACAGGAGATGGAAATGGGAAGTGATAACGTTTGTGTAACAACTCGCCTTTTTCACTCCACCGGGCGATGCATTCACACATCTATTATAGAACCGTTGTTAGGTATGGCTGCCATCTCTATAGAGACTAGTTAACTGTGCAAGATATATTATTGTAGAGCACAAGTTTATGCACGGATATAAATGCTATTTCTATTCCATAATCCTCCTATGCGTATGGGTCTGCAGTCCGACACGACCTAAGATAAACTAAGCGCAGAACCAGCTTAACGTACTCATTGAAAAACGTGGGCGTGTCACCGTCAAATTCATGACTTCGATTTCACATTTGAAAAGACCTAATAACACTTTAGTCCCACCCAGGATACGAACCCGGGAACTCGCGACTGCGTTTGAACATGCTTACCAACTAGACTACAAAGCAGTATGCTAAATTAAACAGCACAAAGTCTACTCAAATCTACTCTATATGACAAATAGTTAATGCCCGCGAGTAAGATATAATATATCGTATTGTTTCTTAGGGAGTAAAGACGAAAAAGAGACTTTCTATTTCGAACCAACTATTGGCACAATATGACTCGACGCTACTGATGATGATAATACGTACATGTGCACTCGTATTTATTTCCATCGTAAAACATATTATATACGTTTACAGCTCAACGGCGCTTGGCCTATAATCAACGATTTATTACTGCTAACTCTATCAAATACGAACGCATGTCTTTATTTACTGCGTCGTGAGAAAACTAACCCGAGTCTTCTCGGAAATGTTACCTTTTAATTTTGAAATAAAGAATTCTAACGAGTTTTATTGAACTATAAGATGTATTTAGTTTTTTTTTGCTACTCGAGAATAACGCCGCTGTCCTTATATTTTTTTTCCTTTTTAGGTAAACGGTACCGCCGCATACAGCTCAATTGATGGCGGTTTTTAAAAAGATTGTTGTGTTAGGATATAACAATGACATTGCTTTTTGTTTGGCGAGATAGAATTCGCGTATAATTTTCGAGAGCTTTGTACGTAAAACTGTATTCCCATCATCATCACCATCAGTCTTTTTCCTGTTCATTTATGTTCTTTCTTGTTAATGGTCATCGGCAGCAAACAAATAACGCCAATAATGCCATAAATATGTTTTATTGAAAGTATTTTTTGGCTAGGATACCTAGTACTTAATATGCCTAATACAGATTACAGAAAGTACTCAGTATAATCCAGCGACCCATAAAACCCCTGACAAGTTGTCATCCATCTCAATGATAACCTGAGTTCTAATTAAACGTACTAACTTATAACTGGAGTTTTCGTTCGAACATCGTAGCTACGATTTGTTGAACTATAAAAAATTTAACACCTAATTAAAGCAAAAGGACTGCGGAATATATTAGGACAGGAATGTATCCGTATTAATTTGTATTTTTTCGTCGAGTAATTACATGATTGTGAGATTCGATTGGATCAATAATAAGTCATTTCTAATTTAGATCATTGTTCACCACGAAAATAAGCTGTTGTTTAAACGCACGTTGCTTATCTATATTAATAATACAAAGTTTAAGAGATTTTGTTTGTTTATTTGAAGACTTTGTTTATTTGTTTGAACGCGATAATCTCAGAACTATTCACCCGAATTGAAAAAATATTTTTGTAGTGAATAGTCCATTAACAGAAGAAGGCTATATGCTGTATACCATGGCGTGACGAACACCTGGTTATTACACGGGTAAACCCGCGGGGTGATGCTAGTAAAAAGTATAGAAATTACTACGACAATTATCACAAATACGCCATCGTGGCCATATTTAGGCGAAAGACGGAGCGACCTCGTTGAAGTGCAGTACTAGAGATATACGTGTAGTATCACTAGCTGTCCCGGCAAACGTTGATTTGCCGTGACAGCGTGACCTGAGTAGGTTTGCGGTCGTAAGAGGGACCGACTGGCCTCTCTCCCGCAGATGGAAGAGATGCGTCCTGATATGGGAGTGTCTGTAACAGCAAATTTTAATATTATTATCAAGGCTGGAGGACTGAGAGGTCCCTCCTCCTCCAACTTTGACGTCTGGGCACCTCGCGCGCGGTAGTTAAAATGGCCTCGGTGCTGACGTGAAAGTTTCACTCATAGGGAGGATCACGAGCGAATGGGCCGTCCCCCCCTTGGGCACCACGTAGCTACCTATCGTTCACATAACACCGCAGAAAGCTAAGCATTCGTACTTCACAATGGGAGATTTTAAAGTTTAAATAACTTCTCCGGTATTCACCCGTCTTGGTGTTCAATACAAGTGGGATGTGCCGGGCTTATACTTCTGCCCCCCCCCCCCTTATACTATAAAAGTTAGGAGTAAAAGCTAGTATAAATTTACTCCGATGAACTGCAGGGGCCAATACAATAGCAATTCCAACAGTAGTAGATCCCTTCCAAAAAATCGTATAAATTATAAATCTCCACATTTAAATGGCCCGTTCCGACCCTACAATAAATATCACCAGAAGTGTGATCCCATTTTTTATGTATTATTGTGGATAATAAAATCATTAAAACTGCGATATAAAGGCATACCAAAGTTGGTGTTTTTATAGGATAGGATAGAGGAGGAGAGAAGCCACGCGATTAATGGTCATGCAGATGATCTAACCTCCTTCACCCTATCGCCCCGAATGCGCCACCAGATACTCACAAACCGCATGAACCGCAAGCTTTCAAGGCGGCATCGTATGAACGAGAGGTCGGAGAGAATCGTTGGCATTAATATCCGTGACATCCTGCCACAGCAGCCAGATGCTCTTTCAGCTGATAGTGGAACTTCGGGCCTGGTTTCGACACATCCGCCCCGCTCACTCATAGCCGAGGGCATAGAACCACTTCTTCTGCGACAAAAAACACTAGAAAAAATCCATAGACCGACTTGTCTGAAAGTTGGTTTATGGACGACATAATTTTGATTGATTACGGTTTATAATCGTTACTATGACTCGTAATATGACTGTGACGGCATACTTTTTAGTGTATACAGCTAGCGTTAGCAATGTACAAGACGTCACTCATATGTTGTTGGAGTCCAGCAGTAGACCGATAAAGTAAAAGACAACGATGATGCTAATGTGACATGGAATCTGAATTTAAACGTTAAACGGAACGTAAGAAAATTCGTCAAAGAGCTCTGCTTCTTTCCACGTTAATTGGACAGTGCAAAGGATAATACGAGTTATTATAAATTCATATGAGTATAATGTAACATTATTTGCGAATTCTTACTTGAAAAGAGAATCATCGATGGCAGAATGAAATGACACTGAAAAAACTTATGCGTCGTTCCCTTTTTAATTGGAGAATGCAATGAAATGAGGGATAAAATGCACTGTTTTAAATTCACATGGGAATAATGTTACGTTATTTGTGAAGACATGCCTGAAAAGAGAAACTGAATGCCTGGATAACCGGCTGTCACGGAAAACATAATTGCCGAAAGATATTGATAACTTCACGTTCATTAACACACAATTGTGCGTTTCCTGCAAACCAGTGGCCAATTAATTTTGAAATCTCTACATATTCAATTAAATTAAAAATTTGTAAGCTATGGTTCGGATTTAAAATTACGTATATATAAAATGTATATTTTTGAAAATCTTCCGTTGCATTTAAAATGATTTTGTTGCAGTTGGACGATTCTCAATATCGATTAAAGCGAATAAGAACGTGGTGTTCTTATTCGCATTATCGTTGCGCGGGACGATGGGGTCCCGTAGGTTATGATGTTGGACGTTGCAGCCCACAGATCTGCCTACCTAGGGTTGCACGAGTATCCAGAACCGGTTTAAACGTAATTTCTTACCGCGTACGACGGTCCTGTGGTGATTCTTACGACATACAACCAGCTGTCTCCGTCGTTATTTCTGAACCGATACGACTTAGAGCTCTTCAAGGAAAAGCATACCTCTACCTCAAAGGGCGGCAACGCATCTTCAAAACGCCTGGTCTTGCAAATACGGCGGTAGTCACGCCCACCTTTATCTCTTGCCCCGTATTTCATAAAAAAATCTGGAGAATGGTTGCGGAAGGTTGCACAGCACAAGAAAGGGCCTTTCGCGATAGCTGTAAGAAGAACTAAACTATGCTCTACCACCCAGTGGCGACACAACATTGTGTTTGTAGATTAAAGAAGTAAAAAAAAATACAAAAAAAAGTTCCATCCCACAAAGGTCAAGATCACTTATATATATATATAGAAGCAGTTGACTTAATGTATTTTTTCCAGTGTCAATACTCATGTTATCTATTATGTCCAATGATTTGGAAAATACCAATGAAATTTTCCACTTTGTAAACACAACTTAAACACATGCGCATAAGGTTGACATCTCAAGGAAGTATGTTTCAATTTTACACATCTTGAATAAGAATCTGCATTGTTTAAGCAATTTCAAATCATACACGTGTCATACAATGTCCTAAGACATTGCCAAAAATGTGCTCGTGTAACTACCACGGATGCATTACAATGATAGTTCAGTATGTAATCGTATATCTTGTAGCTTTGTAAATCAATCATTATATCAGGAGAGTTCTATGCAACGGTATTATTTCCGGTATTAATTCCATAGACAAAAGATAGACATTTCTAATTCTTCACTTCTCGTCATCTTTTTTTTGCGTTTTCTGCAAAAAAGTCAAGGAATTAACACTCAAAACACATATATTAAATAAAACAATGGTGTTTGACAGTGAATTTATTTAGCAACCACAGCATATGCATGAGGCTCTAAACACACACGACCGGGTCAGCGTTTCGATTCCAATAGTTATGCAAATAGCCGATCGAGTTTGTAATGAGTGGCCGGCAGTTATTTAGAATCGGCTCGTAACTCAAACTCTGCTTTGAAATTGAACTTCGACTAAAAAATGTTGAGTCGCTGTTGGTCACAATTATTTTAATACCAATAAAAAATTGTAATTTACTTTTTACAAATGTTAATAAATAGATGTCAACATTTTATTCCGGAATTATTGACCACAATTTTCTTTTTCTTTTATGTGATCCGATATCTCACAATACCACAGCCCATGTGAAAAATATTATTATGGACTACTGAATATAATATGATACCTATTTTAAAGATAACAAAAATACTCGAGACAACTGTATTATGTACAAATTTATGTGTTGCATGAGCAAGAATTATAATTAAAATGTTTTATCATTAATTATATTTTTACATGAATTCAATGATGAGTATAATTTGATATTACTTGATGGTGGGGGAGAGGGAAGGAGGACTACGCGTCGGCATTGTATTTATATCGATGTTCATGGGCATCGGTAGTCGTAAAGTAGCTCCGATTGCTCGTTTCTTCCCCAAGCCGTTGCATACGGTTCCTTTCTAAAGTGGCAAGCAGGACGCAGATTAGGGGCGGGTTCCGAAAGCGGGGCTTTTCGCCCCTAATTTGCATTGCTTGTTTTCTTTTCGACTCTGCAAAAAAATATGTTTAAATTATGCAGTTATTTCTAGTAGAATCACCTTTGTAAAAACAACTTAAAATCATATACTAAAAATTTACATTGCGAAAAAATATGTTTAGGTACAACCACGGATACTTTAGAATGACATACAGTATGAAATCGTGTATCTTGTATTCTTATAAATAAAAATTATCATTGTCCCTTATGTGTCTCCACGTATTTCTCTGTGAGCGCATCTCACACCTCAGCCGAACACAAAATTAATAACATGTTGATTTTTACTTTTTTTCTACTCTCGCGCTTATTATTATTTAAACTGAATTTCGAGACATTATTTATGACTATTTATATAACATATGTTGATCATTTTTCAATGTTTCTATACAATTAACACTTCATTTCATTGTGTGTGTCTTTTTGTTTCGAGTTTTTATTAGCCGCATTGCAATTTATTGTGTCATTACAATCTTGTATATGTGACCACAGTAAATGTTTATTAGGGTCTGAGAATTGTTTGTACGTAGTGTTGTCATTAATTTCAAAATTAACACAAAGGATATTGGAAAACAAAATATCATCGTTTTGTTCAGTTAGTGCAGTAACTTTTTAAATGGCTCATCATCATTGTTTTCATATTAACGAGTATCCTTGCCCCTTTGACTTTACGTTCCCAATTCCGCAAATGATGAAAGCTTCTCAGCCAGAGATTTCTACGTGGTTTTGGAGGATTTTTTCTTTTGATAATATGGGTCGTACTGCTTTTTTATACCCTGCAGAGAAGTCCGACCGGTGCTGACTCCTACTACCACGACAGCCGTGTTGCTCTTCTTTTGCACCAAACCGCAGGATACGCGCAGCATAGCATTCATTACCGCGGGAGCCATTGGTACCTGCCATGTCGTATTTGTCCAATGTAGCTCTAATGCAGATTGGCAATGCCCCTTATTGGCCTCTACCACCTTCTACTAAAGTTTGAGACATTCTAACTCAAATCATAATATAGGGTTCTTTGATCTTAGGTTAGAATCTGTGAGAAAATTTCAAATCTCCTGGAGAACTTGTCAATTTTGTTGATTGGAAGAAGTAAAGCCAAAAGACGCGCTGTATGCTGACAGCAGAATGCGAAAGAAATGGATACCACGCCAAGGGTTGTGGTCGGGTCATGATGCTCTACATGAGCCAAACATTCACGTCAGCGCAGAGGCCACTTTCGCTACCGCGCGCGTGTCCGACGTCAGAGCCGGAGTACTCTGTCCTTCTGACTATGATAATAATAATCAAATTAGCTAAAAACACTATCATATCGGGATGCACCTCTCCCATCTGCGGGAGAGTGGTGGGTCGGACCCCCTTTCGACCCCAAACCTAGCCTCGTCATCCGAGGGGCACTCACAGCAATCCGATGGACCTGTATTGGGTTTCTCTTCACATTCACTGCACAAATTCAGATCCGAAGAAAAAAACGATTTGAAGAGATACTCTAGGAGGCGTCGGCACGTGCCCAGTCGAAATTAACTATCACCTTACATCTTCATTGGTGCTTGATTGATGCTCTATCCTTTAGAAATCCAGTTCCAGTTACATAATGGGGTACGCAGAGACACCGGAGTGCCACATATTGATATTGCGCCATATATTTTTTTCGTGTATAAAAGATATTCATGAAATATGTGTATGTCTTTTTTAATGTGATTTAGGTTAAGTTAACATATCGAAAATGTATGTTAGTGTAATTTAATCACCTGAATAAAGTTTTTCTATTTCTATTAAATAATTTTGTTCCTTTGGTCTGTACGACAAACGTTTAAAACGAATTGATTACGTTTTGTAATCAGTTCGTTTTAACGTGACAATATAAAAATTTAACGTAAAAAAATAATGCGAGCGTAATATCAATAGCTCGTCTCTAGCGGCACGCATTTTATGCTAAATTGGTTGGAATTCTGAGGCTGACCTGTAATTTTGTTAGGATTTTATTAATTTATAATATACATACATAACTTATAGTATACCTACTCCGATTTCAGAAATGCTTCCCTGCTCATGATATCTCTCAGGTCGCGTCGGATTAGGGAAATAAGAGAATAGTTAGTGCACTCGTGTCTGCGTGCGCATTTGTGCACAAAAACACGTCCTGCGCAGATTAACCGCCTAACTTATGACGATTTTCAGGGTCGTCAATTTGGCTACAGATCAAAATACAGATTAAAAATTGAGAAATAGGCCATAGTGGCGCTTAGAACCGAAGTAAAATTAACAAAATTTCAAATAAAAATTTACTCATACATTCCAATTTCCATACGCAGCTGTGGGCCGAAACCCGTACATTATATAGTGAAAAAAGTCACTATAATTGACGAACTTGCGGCTATTATAAGCTAGTTCGGTCCGGGAAAGCGGTAGTGGTTCAGTAGATATGCCCGCCGTTTATGATCCTAAGATTATATTGTTTTTTATTGTTCCCCCGATGGTTTATTGTCGGTTAGTAAACTCGACGATCCGTTCGGATTTTGTTACGCAGTAAAATTTGATTGTTCGGTTTTTAATTGCTTTACTTTGGTGCAGTGTTTTGATTACAACACACGTTCCATCATGATCAGCGCCGAGTTTTATGACACCTAGACTTGTTTAGTATAAGTTTCTAGACGGATTTTTCTGATAGTTGCTAGAAACATACCTTAATGATTTCTTGGGCTTACGCGAATGTCACACAATTTATTAAGTATTTTAGAATACCACAATTTCAAAAGCTTTACAACTACCATGACCACGGGTGGACTGAGATGACATATGTCATATTGCCACAAGATATTAAAAGTACCCCAAGATTTTTTAAATTATAAAGTTGTTCCGATTAATCTCAAAAGTGCCTATTACGCTGAAGCTTCTGAAGCTTCGGTATTGTAAAATACTGAACATGCCGTTAAAAATAGTTTTATTAATATCTAACTTAGTTGCATAATTTTTCACTGTAGTAAAATGTGTATCAAATTTATTATAAATTAAAATAAAGTGGAAGCATTTGATTATTTGTTTGCATTGAATAGGCTTCGAAACTACTGGAATGAATTATAAAATAATTTACCATTAGGTATTAGACATTATCTGTAATGAACATAGGCTATATAATATTGTCTAAAACGATATAGATGATTATGAAAAATTCCATGATGTAATAAAATTGGGAAAAATTATCAAAGCAATTGATCTTGCAGAATATATTCATGGGCAGTCGCAACAGACGATCTGACGGAAATTGATTCCTTTCTATGTGTTGTTAACGTGTGATGTTTACGAGGCCGCCATTTTTGCACTTTTGTGTAACACCTGAAATGCGAAGACGGGATTGACTGCCAGTAATACAACAAAGGGGGCCAAAAATCTGTACATGGAAAATTATCAAACAAGACGTTGGCTAATCTAGTCGTGATCCTCTATGCTACATAGGAGGAGGTAGTGCCACGCATGGTGATGACACTACATCCTCCTATGCAATGGAACTGGACTAGCATGACCTAGTGTGACAATTTTAATTACAATAAAAGGAATTACCAAGAATAGCGGCTGTTAGAGGTTTAATTAGACTTTAAATACAATTATTTCATCATGCTCTCTCCACATTCACAATCATGAATATACTTAAAATTGTATCAGAAACAAACAATGAAATCATTACAGTTCTTAATAAGGGTTAGTAAACAGTGAGGGTATGAAGTCTTATCTGGGTAGTCCGGGGCTTCTGGCTGCTACTTGGATGGTTCTTTTACATATACAATTTTAATCCCTGTTTGTTTGCGGATTGTTCTTCCTTCCTTACATTCAATATTTGAAAGATTATGGTGAGATCTTTATATTATATCCAAATTTTAAAAGGAAAATAGAAATAAAAAGAATAGAGCTCTGAATAGGATCACACAACCAATTAGATTCCCATTATCTTGGCTTCTTAAGCCAACTAAAATCAGGCAATATGTATACTCAGTTACAATTAATTAATAATTTAAAGTAACTTAAAATCCAACTTACACATGTGGCATATATAAGTCAAACTAAAACATTGATGATACGGTCTATCAAATTAATACCCATACAGATAATGTAGTTAACAATATCAAAATGCACACATAGAGGATTAAGACACTTTAACATTAATAAAGATTACATGAAACATGGTGCCGGCAAGAAATCATGGACACACCTTTTCTTATGATATATATATATATATATGTGTTTGTTATTTGATATATTCTATATCAGGAATATATAGGTTGACGGCGGAAAAGATAAAACTATTTAATTATGATTTGGGGATGCCAGATAGCGTTAGCCATCGTAAATATATCCATCCTCCCCATCGCGAAAAGGAAAAAGAGTGACATTTCTTCAACACAGAGAGCTTTTAGTCTTACATTATAAAACGTTTAAGTGGCAAAACATGATTGCTACACGGGGAGGTACATCTCGCTCACTTGATACCGGCCTAAAGTGACACCTACGGTGTCGCGTTTCATGTGGTTAGTGAGTAGTCGGTGGCCCATTAGGAGGGATGTGAAATGGAGGGTAACGCATCGTCGTAATTATGCTGAGTCTTATGGGCATCGATAGTCGTAGTAAGGTTCCTAATTTCTCGTTTGTCTATACTACAAAAATATGAGGCTGTATTGAGCTTCTCTTCGCTTCCACAGCATAAGTTCAGATCCGCAAAGAAAAGACGTCGGCTGGGTACTTAGATAATCTGCGAGTATTATGCGTTCGTCAGCACCTACGAGTATATAGTAATTCTGCTATGTTATAAGTTCGAAAGTGTATATGTTACGAAAGTGCATATGTTACGTAAGTGTATATGTTACTTTTCACACTAAAGCTACCTAACGGATTTACTAATGAAATTTGGCGCATATATATGTTGTGCGTCATGAGAGTAATGGGTGTTAAGTAAATATCAGCTGGACTCCTTTCGGAAGGATTGTCCTTATCTACGAGTAACTCTAAACGGAGAGGCGCCGAAAGAGAGGCCTTCGCCCAGCAGTGGGACACAAAATAATAATAATATTAAATTACATTCTGGATTAGCATAAAAATAACTTTTAATCCTGAGAACATAATTAAATCAATGGGGATATATTTTACGCCGGTTTTGATCTGCGGTTTGCCGACAGCAATTTTTAAACCGAAATGGTTCACAGTCGCATTGGCTCAGTTTACTATCGGTAACATTGACCACCTGTATTTTACTATTACGATTTTAATGATATTTCGACCACACGGTGATCATAATTGGACCACCCTAACACCAATTAGTAATGCTAATATAAACGACAGTCGGACTAAATGATCCATTACCCTCCTACAGTAAATTAAGTGTTACCATTAATCATATTTATAACATACAAAAGGTGCTCATATTATAAAATAAATGTCGCATTTTATCCGACTGCACACGAAGGCTAATATTGTTTTATGATATCATGAGTAGAGAGACACTTACATGCAAACTAGCCCAAGGATCTACGAAAATATGTCTAGCGATTAACTAACTGTGCCCTGCGGTTTCATCCACGAAAATGTATTTTATTTTACTAATTCATTTTTTATAATTGGAAAACATACAGTGTTTAAAGTAACAGTCTTATAAACTACGGAGATTACAAGACACCGATTACATGTCGTCACATCGTGAAACTTTGTTGAAAAAAAAAAAGCTTGTTCTTTTTTTTTTATTTTTTTACAAAAGCAGTATTAACTATGTTAATATTTAGGAACATTACATATTTAACTAAACTGACAATAGTTCAGGTACAAAATTAACACGAATAAAAATAATCAAACAAAAATATAAAAAAAAAATATTTTGTAATTGTTAAACAGTGTGTTTATAAACGCACTAGAAGATTAATGAAAAAGATCCAGGTCGAGTGATCCATCAAGGTCGTCCAATGTTTTAGCCGATCTTATAAGAAAATAATTTTGTCCATAATTTGTTGAGCTGCGAGGGACGTGCAGAATATATGCTTGTTTTCTCCTAGATCGTGTTGGAATCTTTAGTTTAATTTTTGACAAAAGATATGCGGAGTCGATTGACAATTCTACAATTTTGATTAATAATACTATGATCTGCTAACTTACGTCTTTCTATTAGTGATTCAGTATGTGGTATCTGTTACATCTTAGGTTATTTCTAGTGTCCAATATTTTTCATTGAAATTTAAAGTATTTCACAAATTTTCTTTGTATTAATTCTACTCTATTGATATAAACATCATATTGCGGGTTCCAAATTTGTGAGCTGTACTCAAGGACACTACGAACAATTATATGTATACCAATCATTATTATTTTCTGTAGTTAGATAAATATGTCTGTCACTATTGTGTTTTTAGTAATAGCTACTGTCATGCTCCATTGCAGCCGAATTGGGCCGGCACGACCGTGAAGGTATCTGTCGCTCACATCACCTCCGTAAAATGTCAGATATGGTGTCGCTTTTCGTGCGGTTTGTGAGTAGCTGGTGGCCCATTGGGAGGGGAGGTAAAAATACGAAAAAGGCATCGGCATTATTACGATCATGTTCATGGACGTCGATAGTCGTGGAAAGTCTCCAATTTCTCGTTGGTCCCCCTATGATATATTAAAAAAAAATACCTCGCGGTTTCACCCGTCTACCTACGGCCATTGTTCGTAGCCCCATCGGATTTAGTCCATAACGTTCCTCGATAAGTTAGCTTATCATACACAAAGTAATCTTTCAAATCCGATAAGTAATTTATATTAGCGCGTTTAGACGAACAAAGAAACTAAAAATCTCTATAGCGTTATTATGTTAGTATAGATTAGTAGGCCGCATAATTTTACGTGTGACTTCTTATGGGGACAGTTGTCCTCATAAGAAGAATTACCCGTTTGCCCTAAAAATATATCCAACTATATAAAGATTGACGTAAGTGGAATTTAGAGAGAAGAAAGAATTTCTTCCAGCTATATTGAGTGCTGATGATATTGAATGTAGGATAGGTCATTTGGACGCTTCGGAAATGGAAAATTTTCAAACCATTTCAGATTTTTTCTTGACTACCTCAAGGACTATCAGGTAAGTTAAAACCGTCTCGGGCCGTCTTCAGTGAAGATGTGCGATTACTAATAACCTACTTTCTTCGTTTTATTCTATTTGCAGCCTAAAACTATCTAGGCTCCGCACGATGTATTTACAAATTGGATTTTTTTCTTCTTGCGTCAAAGACTTGCCTTTTGAGGTTATCTTGCCAGTAGTACTTTGTTAGAAAAATAAGAAAGATTTTCATCACGTTCCTATACAAATTATAAACATTTTTTTAATATATGTTTAAATTTTGGATTGTGTTGTGCGGTTGTAAATTTAAATTGTGCTCCACTAATTATAAAATTAAATTTTTGTTTTATCCTTTCGTAGATTACCACGTCATATATTAATAGACAATTGTATTAACTTATATTCCTCGTTAATTATCTAAATAAATAATGTATTTTTAATTATGATACATATAATTTGGCGACCGGCTAGTATAGTGGTAACATAGGTCGGGTGAGCGGCGCATATTGTACCAGAGGTTTACGGCTTCGAATCCTGCTGCCTGAAAGATATTAAACATTTCTCAAATTTATAAAAAATACTAAATATATTTCCACTGACGTCGTTATGGTACTTAGCACAGAGTCTTTTATTGGTGACGTGGGGAAAATCATTTACGCGAATTTACTGGCCCTAGGGGCACATCAAAGTGCCGAATACCTTGAAAGTGCAAATACTACCGCGAATGCCATTAGTGCCGCCTTTGGTAAGGTGCCCTGGAACAACAAATCGTCATTAAACCTCGACGGCTAGTCAGCCCCCTAAGGAACCCACTCCACCTCCACAGATGAGGTTGTCCTGCACTACAGGACAACCCCACCATCTATGGGATAGTGCAATGGGGTGAGGTTCCATTCCTCGCCCCTTGACCCGTACGGAAAAGGGCCACATTTTTTCGCTTTTGTCCCCTCCTCTTATAAGAGCAGTACGAAGAGCAGTTCCTCCTCGCTTCAATTGGCTTTGCCCGAGGTGTCTCGAATCACCTCAGGCTACTGAGCCCCACCGCCACGACCATGGGGGGCTTAGTATAGAACTAGGCTAACTTGGTTCGATGAGTTCCCAGATTATTACTATTCTATTAATTGATTTAACCTCGTAGATATTTTTAAGCTAGAGTGGCAAACGTGCAATCAGAGCCAACACTACTGACGCCCATTATCATGCGTAGCCCACGTTCCCTCCTTCCCCCAATAGGCCACCGCTCGCAAACCACGCTCACGCCTCTTACAACGAGTGAAAGAAAGACTTACTGTAGATGCACATTAAGAAGTGGTGTTCGAAACAAAGATTTGCTTTAATCTTAGTTTATTAACAATAACAATTCTTATAATTTAAATATGAATATTATTTATGATTTAAGAGACGAGTATACCATCATTCTGGATTCTTCAATCACCGGGTAAATAAACAAGCCTCGGAGTTGATTTCATTCAAAAAGGGCGTATTGTCGATTATGGAAAGACGTTTACGACTTGCTGTTAGTGTCAGAACCTATGTGGTTTCCTTTTATTTACAACTTGTTACTAGTTGATTTATGTCGTTCTGTATTGTAGTATCACCAGCGGTCAGAGCAAGTGCATGTAATGATCAGTTATTTCGTAGCGGTCGAAGATTACATATATTTTTTAGTTTGTCGATGTGATTGTATTTATCAATTTCCTGCATGACTTTTATACAATCGTCCTGAAGATGGACAACTGGAAGTACAAAAACACGGTTCAATTCACTATTAGAATAAATAAGATTTTTACGTATTATGTACATACGATTGATTTTATTTTTGTTTTTTTTTCGTACCTATATGCTGTAGAAGTGAAAAGAAGACTATTACAGCTTCATCGGATGGTTATGAGTGTTTGTCGGGCGGCGGAATTAGCTTTGGGGTCGGACAACGCTCCCTCCACTCGCCCGCGGACTACAGGGATGCACCCTGATATGAGAATATATATAATAGCCAATTTAAATGTTATTATCAGTCCAGAGAGACTGCGGGGTCTGTCATCCCCCAACTCTGAAGTCGAGGTCAGCTCGCGCTCGGTAGATAAAATGACTTCGGCTCTGAGTTGAATGAACAGCTCATGGGGAGGAGCATGTCTGGGTTGTCTCTGTATTTTTTATGTCACATGACATTAGTCTGTATGGAGAAGTAATTTTTTATGTCACATGACATTAGTCTGTATGGAGAAGTAATTTTTTATTCTCTTATATGCGTCCGGAGACGTGTGTCAATCACGTATATGATCCATGGCATCCATTTACTACTACCTCCAGGGCATTATTATTTCATATCCTTAGGTCCACTTTAGAAAGGTATAAATTTAGTTGTGCGACATTATTGGAATAACTCTTATACAAATTCTGAAGTGTTTGTAATGAATGAAGAATAAATATTTCAAAATGCCCATTGTATTGTTTGTTAAGGTTGAATCTTGCATTAACGTAAAGTTCATATTTCATTAATTAAGAGTTTTTTTTGTATCCTTTTAAAGTTCTGTTTTTTTTTTATTATTAATAAAATAATGTCGTTTCGGACACGGCGGCCATCTGTATAGAGACTAGCCAACAGCGCAGGACATTTATAGTGCACGGGTATGTGCGCAGCCACAAGTGCACTCTCTGTTCCGTGATTCTTCTATTCCAATGGGACGGACAATCCGACACGGCTGGAGAAAAATCAGCCGCGGTACTATCGGCTTAGCGTGCTCCCTGAGGTACGGGAGTGCAGCAGCGCCTACTTCCTGGCCTCGGACGGTTGTTATAAATTGATAAATACCAATAACACTTTGGTCAGATCCGGCACCCAGGATTTTAAGAATGTCCTTGAAATTTTTTGTTTATTAAGGTATGAAAGGAACGAAAATAAAAAATATTTAACACATGAATAAATATATAATAAATATTGCAAAATAAATAATTGTGGAAAAAGTATATAAAGTTTATTTACTTAGTCAAGTGTTAATATGAAATTCCATCAAGATGTATATTACTTAATACAGATGTACAACATTGTTCGTTTGGGCTTAATATTTATGGGGAAAAAGTTAGATTGGGCTGGACATTAGTATCACTTGAAAAAATAGTTTCTGATCACATGCCGATGACGAATTGTGATTTATAATTTCTGTTTTTTAACAATAAAACATTTTTTTTTATTTCAATTCCCGTGCGAATTCTATTGGGGTGGTATACATTTCATTCCATTGTAGATCTCAGCAGAACGTAATAAAATCTATTTTGGTATAACGACTCACCTTGCATTGCTATAGAAAGGTTTATGACCATTGTAAATTGAACGTTCTGGATTTAAGATGCACAACAACTAGCCCTTCTATAATATTTTATGAGATCTTTTTATTCTGGCTTCACTGTTTGCAATTAAACTAGAGTTACACTTGACTTAGACATATGATTTTTCGAGTGATAGAACATTGTTTCTAAGGTAGGTATCCACATCTCCTACTAATCTTATAGACGCGAAAATTTGTATCTATGGATAGATGTTTGTAACTCTTACACGCAAAACTACTGAATAGGTTTGAACAAAACTTTACAATAATATAGCTTATATATCAGTTTGACGCATAACCCAAAGAAGTAACTTCTGCACGTGGTCTGTAGTCTACGCGAAAGAAGTTGCGAGTAAGAGGTAATCAATATAGGAATATGGACTAGCCATTGTCTGGCAATGATCAATCTGTCATAAGTATTGTAACAGATAAAAAAATATTGTTTTAATTGCGAATAACATTTATTACTTTACATTATGTAAGTCAAAAACTACACTAAATATAAAGCAATAAAAATATAAGAAGCATATTCGAGATGGTCTCCATTGGCTGCAATACTGTCCTTTAAACTTTGAGGCCAGATATCAATAGAAATACGCACCCATTCCATGGGGAGACCCTTCACTGATAATCGTATGGATTGTTTTGGGTGCTCCAGATTAAAATAAAGCTTCATCATTTAAAGAAAGCTATGATCTCTAAAAGTGACCTTAAAGTCTCGAGCTCTGATGAAGTCGGAGACATTTGCTTCCAACCAAGACTGCGTAGACCGAGCTTCATGACCCCGCGCTGAGTCTTGCCGGAAGGACCATACTGGGTTATTGATCATGGTCTTTTTAAGGGGCTTCACTACCTTCTCAAGAATGGTATCTTGACATACTTGTACCGATGTTTTAATACCTTTTCCAGAAAAATGTAGCTCAATCACTCCTTCATAGCTAACACCCCACCATATCGTCACTGAAGTCGGATAATGCCCAAGCTGCACTCTGTCGACTAACTGGGAAGCTTCCTTAGAGCTTTGAGCATAAATGCGGACATTTTTTCTGTTAACATTGCTCATTTGTAAAAAAAATCTCATTCGTAAACAAGCTCCATACCTACCTTGTGTAATGCAGTCGATGAGATTCTTTTCTCTTATCACTCACTCCATTTTAATATCGCAAGATATTGTAGAATGTATCAGCGCCAAAAAGAGAAAACACACTGAATAATCGTTTAAATATGACAGATTCCAAATTCAAATGTAATATTTTTTTATTTTTAATTGTAACAGTATTTATGGACAGACTGAGTATTTGTGTACAAAGATTATGTAAATTGATGACTTCATTCATTTTACTAGCAATATCCTTAATTATTGGAAATACCTCGTGGTCTAAAAATAACTATTCCAATGTTATTCAATCAAAGATCGTAAGGTCCGGATTTCGAAGTATAACTGTTACTGTTTTAACTTTGATAACATCATATCTCAGAGCAGCTACATTTAAGAAATTTTATATATTTAAGATTTTTGTTACAGAAATACGTATAATACATACAAAAACATCCAGGACCAAGGCGGGATTCGAACCTCGTGACCTCCAGCGTAACACGGGGATTAACCGTCATGTTACCAACTGAGCCGCCGGGCGACAATCAATTAACATAACACATACATATATCGCCACTTCAATAGGCGATGGGCATTGGGCTGGTCACACAGTAAAAAGATCAGATGCCAGGTGGTCCACTAAACTAAAAGAAGTGTTGGTCGACCGTTCACCAGGTGGGAAGACGATCTCGTGCACTAGTCGGTCCGGGATGGATGCGAGTAGCAGGAGATCAGCCAAGTTGGCGTTCATTGAAAGAGTATAGAAGGAGATAAGGGCTGATAATGATGATGATGGTGATACACATATTAAACTAGCAGTCTGTCCCGACTTCGCATAGATATTTCACGATAGGGCACAAACATAAACATGCAATGAATGGGTAGTTAAGGTAATGATGATTTAACCACACGGTTACATGTAATAGTTTCGGAGCCTATTCAATGCAAGTACACACAGACAATCAAATTTTTCATCTTTGTAATATATATATATATATATAAATATCACTCCCATCTAAATTTACTTGCCTGATACTAAACGCTATTCAACATCATTAAATTAGATTGTGTGCTTAAAAAGTCATGTAGGAGGGAAAAGTTACTAAGTTAAGTTAAGGAGGGAAGAGTAACTTTTACCTGTTTAAATATATCAGACTGTTCTACAAGGCTCACCTTTTCACTTCGGCTCAAATTCAGGCCCCAAAGAAAATATTTCGATTGAAAAAAGTGTAAATCCGCGATCTAAAATGCGATACATTTCATTTGTTATTAACATTCTATTAAAACAAAATTTAGTCTAATGTTTAATTAGGAGGGAATATATAAGCAGGAAGCCTATGTTACAGTTAGTGACCGTAACACGTGCCTCCAGATCATTTTTTTTTCGGCATATGCGCCGCACAGGCTTGTAAAGCTCAATTTGATAACATTTTATTCCCAGCTCAAGCGATAGTCCATTTTATTAAAATTTAAAAATTATTATAAAAAAAACTAGTGTAATAGAAATATAATTGCAGTTGTCAATTTACATTTAGCTAATTATAGTGGATGGTCTTAGTAAATTTTACATTTCTTTTTTAAAATTCAATTTTATATTGGATCCACTAATTAGTTTGCCTTGATGATAAAGTAGTAAAGTGAAATCTGTGCTCACAGACGGTTTTAATACAATTATTTTTTTAAGCCATTATAATAGAAATGCTGAAATCTTTATGATTTCGGTCAAAGTAATGTGCCTATTATGAGTCCGTCATGCGTCATACGAGTATTATATGACGCCAGGCTTGCTCAGTTGATACGTAGCGGTTAATCCGCGTCTTGCGCCGGAGGTCCTAGGTTCGTATCCCATTAACCGTGTCCCAGGTTCGTATTATACATAATTGACAGATCAGAAGGCAGATCTTCCTCATATAGTTTTAGGTATACTCGGCTATAATGTTAGTATAATTGGCCTATTGGGGGAAAGATTGAAGAAAGACAACGCTCCCGTATATACACAACAACCACATGGTAGGAAGGAGTGTCGGTAGCCACCGATTTATTATATTTCTTATTTGATTAATGATGATATAAAACGCCCCTAATATTTGTCCTTCTCAACAACCTACAAACTTAGGTAATTAGTACCAATCTGAGTAAGAAAGAACTCATTTCCCTCCACAATATATATATGCTTGTTAATTATCATCTTATAAGGGCTTCGATAATAAGCAAGTAAATATACTTTTAAGTATATTTCCGCGCGTGAACAAAGAATGTATGGAAAAAAAATCTGATAGAGCTTGAGAATTATTATTTATTGATAAAAATTATTATTTATTGATAACAGTTTTACTATATTATATATTTTATGACAATGGTTCTAGTTCCGTAAACGAATGTGGCGATGGCTTCCTTCTGCTTAGTCAGTATTACACCCCCGTGTGCTGAGTCCGACATACGGCCTAAGGGCCACACGGGCCTCTTGATTGCGAAACAAATTTAACGGGGTTCGTTACTACTCCATATAGTACGAAACATGCATAAGTATAATTTCTACGAGTATATACTTTGCCCACGCTTTTCATTGGTAATTCTACTAGAATTGAATACTTTAATCACATACAACATTTTTCTCCGCACCCATAAATACAATTGCGTCCTAATTACTTAAAGAGTATTTTAATCAAAAAGTGGTAATTCTCAATCGCAACCGAATCAGGCCAAAATGGGCTGAGACGTATACCGAATACCAGCCGTAAAGTTGTATGCGACGCCTCGCGTTTCTTACCGTATGTAAAATGCCGATTGGCCGATGAGGAGATGACCTGAAGGAAGGCATCAAGGTATATAAACTTTGTTTGAGTTTTTGCTTAAGGGCGTTATTAGTCCCTTACCAAAAGCCCCCTGCTCGTGCACCCTCTGTACGATAAAATAAAAGACCGCCATAATTTACACACATGCGAGTGAGAAAGTGCAGTCAATTCATTGGCTAAGCCCGATGGACAGTTGACACCAATTCAATTGCCGCAGCGCTAAGCTGTTAACAAAATATATTATTCGTACAAAAATAAATAAATATAAAACAATAATGTAATAAATGCTAGAAAGTTTCGTTTTCAAAGTTAACCGATTCTTGGGCATGCTTCGTTAAATTTGCTCGTTGAAGATATCAACACGTAAATTAACGAACCATGCCAACGGGGCTACATTCCGAATCGCCACATTTTAAAGCATCTACTTTTCATTACAAGAATCTTAACATTACTCAAAAAACATTACAAGTCCAAATCATTTTCGTTCTTCGGAAATAACAGAAATAATTCTAAAGCTATAAAAGTTTTATAACTTACGGCCTTTTCTATTTTTTACCAGTCAATGGATTTGGCTAATGGAGATTTATATTTTAATAATATTTTTGATATAAGGTCACGAAATGTGTCAAAATTTTAGGAACATTAAATGAACCCACCGATAGATAGAGTTATCTGTCGGTGGATTTGGCTATTGTTGTAAAGTTGAAAACGTATTACAGTAAGGATTATGTTCAGGCTGTGAATTCTGCTGGCCTCGGTAAGGAAGGTTTCAGGATTCTGTAGCCAAATGGCCCCTTTACAATTTAACCCTTATAATTCCGTCTCACCAGCTGGCCATGTACCAGTGATTTTACGTAGATATTATGGATATTGTGTGTATGAAATTTTTAGGTAGTTACAGGAAGCTAAGTAGAAAGATTTGTGTTTTATAAACTGCAACAAAGTGATGTAGTATAAATGTTGAGAAGCAAAATTGTTAAAGGTATTCGATACAAGTTGTGCTGAGTACTGAGGGATGAATTATTTTTCGGGACATCTTAGCCATGTGGTCTATTCTATATTGAATAGGTCTTTTCAAATGGTGCCTTTGTGAGATATTTGCTTATAAAGTGGCAAAAAGTGTGTCTGTCCCCCACACCTCTAACTTTGGAGCTAATCCAGTTGTAAAAACAATTGAGATATTATTATTGAATATTATCACAATTTTTTTAGAACGTCCTTCGAACGAAAATTGGTTTCAACAAAGTACAAACAATATACAGACATGATACAAGTTTGCTGCTACCGAACCCTCACTAGGCGAGTTCTACTCGCCCTTAGCCGGTCATTTGTGTGAATGAGAATAAGTTTCACATTTGAAAAATTATGCGCTATCGTTTTGAAATCATATACTTATGTATAGAATATAAATTACAATTGGACTCTCACCAGCCGTGTTCTGGTGTTAATCCACACAAACCCATGACCCTTCTACAGATATTTGTATTTAAATTGTCTGCCCCCGGCTTTGCCATTCGATACCCAATCATTTAAATGATGCACCAGGATGCTCTCATTTTTTATTCAGGAAAAATGTGTTCATTTCATTACAATAATAATTATTTACCCTAAAATAAAGTTTACTATTTTTTTTTATACAATAGGGGTGTAAACGAGCAATGGGAGCCTTTTTACGACTACCAACGGCCATGAACATCTACATAACTACTATACAGATGTGTTGACCTCCCCCCCCCCTGGGCCATCTTTTCTATTCTATATAAAGTTAGGTATTACCGATCGGATTGGACGACCAGCTGGCACAGTGGTGACATAGCTCGGTTAATCGTGCTCATGTATGTTATCTATATATTTGGTCCTTATATATGTAGTTGGCGTTTTGTATAGGAGGAACAAAGAGTCGAATATTTTCTAATATAATTACTTAATTAATCAAAGTATGAACCCATATTTTCTATGCACTTTTGCCATCTCATAGATAGTTTATTTATCCCTTTACTAAAAAAAACCAGTCGGGCGGGAATTAATAAAATTTTTGAAGGCGATTTGGACTGCCCCATAGGAGTTATTTTTTCCCTTGCAAGAAGTTATCCAAATTTCGAAAAAAAAAACGGAAATCTGTCGGAGAAAGGCCCGTACAGTACGGAGAATATCTTAGACTTTCAAATTGAGGCTCTTCTAATTTGGTAGCCGTCTTTGCGCAGTGTGTGTAGCGATGTCGTGTTGCAGTAGTGGCGCGAAGCGATTGACCAGCCTACGTTGTTTAGCCGCTAGCTTTTCTATCATGGTTTGTAATTGCTGACAGTAGACATCAGCCTAATAGTCAGGCCATTTGAGAAAACTGTAATGAACAATACTAGTGCCGGTATTGTTCGCCAAAGACTTAAAAATATTTTTTAAATTTTCGCTTGGGGCATGATTTGGCTGGCTGGCGGGTCTAACCATTGCGCTGAGCGCTTCCGATTATCGAAAAGAATCCATTTTTCGATTCGATAATTATTGACAACTAGCTAACAAAAAGAATAAGTGTTCTGTTATAAATTTAATTATTTAACGTCTGGTAAAATGTAAAATTAGTAATATTTGTATTTTTGTAAATCAATTAATATTTGTCATATTTTGTAAAATATCCGTGCGAAGCCGGGCCGGAATTCTAGTAAAATATAAAATGTGATAACGGACACTTTAGTTCTCTGACTTATGACTTCGTCGTGGATTCTATGGGACAGAGAACATAGCACGTTCAATAGCCCGTTGAGCTACCGCAAACTTGCGGACCAGTCCCAAATTAAAAGGCCATGTTTCGGACCCGTAGGTCATCACGGGGAGAACGCATTTGTTGAAGAATTTCGTCTTCACGCTCTGCAGTATACGCGACGTGAGAATGTAACGAAGCTTCCGGAATGCTGGAAAACCTACTGAATTCTTCTATCGGCTTCTTTCTCGAAGCTATATCTACCTAATTGCAATAATTGCCGAAGCTAGAGCTATTCGTCTACGATTTCGAGAGCAGGATAATGGCCATGGTATGGATGGGCCAGTACGGTTCTGGAGTGGAGGCCGCGTTTAGGAAAACGAAGTATTGGTAGACCGTTCACCGATGTGAGAAGCAGAAGATCGGTCGCCCAGGCGTTTATTGAGAGAGGCCTATATCCAACAGTGGACCGATAAGGGCTGATAATGATGTTGATGATGATAAAATGTGAAAATATAAAAAAATGCTTACCCTTTTATATTGGGGAAATGCTTTTACGCATACCGCTGTAGACCAGGGGTAGCCTAGTGGTTATGTGGGACGTGAGTCCTGTGAAGCTACACTGACTACCCACGAAAACCTCCAAGTGTGTTCCATCTCTTCCACTGGTCACGGTGCCACGGAAACGCGCTATGGGCGTCCTTCTGGGCTCTTATCCAGGGGAGAGGTTGTTATCTACCCCAAAATTATGCACTTTAATGTCTCCGAACACTAGACACATCAATAACCATTGGAATTTTTAGTTTTGTTAATCTGGTACATGATTGGTGGAGCGGAAGAGCAAAATTTATTCCGAACCAATTTATGTGGTCTTCTCGACGGGTCACGCTCGACCATGTCGAGCTACTTTATGCTTGGCTTATTGGTACAATGCGCGTCACGGTATCCTATATAGACTGTGGCCATGGTATTGGAGTCCGTCACTCTTCTAAGGTATCCGAGTGTAACGACGCCGTGTCAACACACATACAACCCGCCACTGTGTAAGTTGTGGTTGCCACTAGTAGGAATTCAACCGAGGCCCCTTTGTCTTGACTCGTGGTACATCTGCATCACAAACACACGACATTGTTGTGTTAAGCCACTCCGGTCCTGCTTCAGCGTCACCCTCTAAAAGGACTGAACAATAGATGCCTCAAGCTGCAACTGTTTATTTAATTTTTTCAGGGCCCACCTTGGTTTATTGTTGTCCCGCTGTGCGTATTAGTTTACAGTATCCTCAGTGTGGTCAGTTCACGTCCCCACGCTCTCAATGACTGGCCAGTCTATGATTCTGCGAGCAATAGAGGGGTTTACAAAGCATGATTGGTTTCATTCTCAAGTCAGAGAGTTATTTTGAGAGCCGCGCTCTAACATTTACGACTGTCTCAGTTTTAGCTGGTGATGTTTTAGCGAGGAGAGATACAAGCGCTTCCTGTATAATGGCAGTGACTTCTTTTATTACCTCCACGCAAGGTCCACTCAATTTTTTTGACTTCTTTGCCACACCCGAAATAGTGGATAACCCAGATGAAATAGTAGCACCCAGTGCACTAGCAGTTACCTAATTCTCGGCACTTTCAGATGCCCAAGAACCTTCGAAAAGTCGTGCAGACCGCGGATTCGATGTATTTTTCGCGAGGCCTAATTTCTCCTGGCTTATCTGCTCCTCGAGCTTCCTCTTCATCGTTAGCCTTCCTTCTTGGCCTTAGTCTGGCAATCAGTTGGGGTTAATATTTTTTAAGCCGAATAAAAATTTCTGGATTACTAAGAGTGCTCTCCGGGTGCCGACACTAGGTTCGATTACGAAGGGGGACCGACCTGTTGTTACGCAGTTGAATACATCCCATCCCATCCCATATGAGATATTCTGCAAATAAATTTCTTAAAAATATACATCAAAACAGTCCGTCAAACCGCGATGTCAAATGATCATTCATAAGGCTAGGCACATAACACGGGAGAAAAAAATATGAGCGATTATTTTGAGGATGTGTCGTGTTTTTGCCGTGATGCGCATGAGTGAAGCTGCGGCGACGGCGCCTCGGCCGGCTCACGTTACAAAGAGCAACCCGCTCGCCCCTACCACGTGCGACATTTAACTAACAATCTATACTTGTTACAGAGCAAAGTCCCCTAAAGCAATCTGTTTGGATGTGATCGATTTTCTCAGGTGGACTTTTAAGTGGTTTCCAGCAATGGTTAGAATGGTTCGCGCGGAAACATATGACGTTAGAATTGATTTAAACGGGAACGATATTTTATGCAATATTGGTGACATTTTCGTTAGAGTGATATCGAGATAACTGAGCTTGTCATAATATTGTTTTAATTGCTTTTGGAATAAAAAGTTTACCTAGGTACCAAGTGCTAGTCAGGCTAGCCTGCAACCAAATTAATCCACAATATTTGCCTAAACCACAGGGGGTTTTGGCAAATATATTGTGGATGGACAAACCTTTTATATCTTACTCGTGACTTATAACGAATCATTAGGAAAATAATCAGTAAATCTTCACTATTTCTTCAGTAGAGTTTCTATATATGTATATGTAATTGTGTGCACAATACATAATCATTGCATTAATTCATTCATAGTTATACTATTCTATGATATATCCGCTGTTATTATTGTAAATATTACATGGGTGTTTTCATTATAAACATAATAAACTTTAAAAAAGTATATAAATTATCAAAAGCGTTTCGATTTTTCTAATAAGAAAAAGCTTTTTTTTTTAGAATAGGGGAGCATACGAACAATTGGAGCATAATTACTATGCTCACGCGTTGCCCTCATTCGTCACCCCCCCCCCCAATGGGCCACCGGCTACTCACAAATCTCACTAAACGCAACATGAAGATGTCACTTTACGGCGGTATTATGTGAGCGAGAGGTACCTCTCCAGTCGTGCCGGTACAATGTGTTTTAAAACATTTATGATTCGTGTATTCTAAATTTTAATGAGCGAACAAAAGCAAAGTACACAATTCGAGTTGCAGTGGTAACGCCTGTAAAAAGTAAAACTAAAACCAAGATCTCAGTATCGTTCACCACACCGCAGAGTGGGTGTTACGTGTCATAATTTATGATACATTCGCTGTTAGTAGAAAAAATATGCCATTAAGGAACCTAAACGGTAAACTGTATAATATTTATTTAGTTTCCGTTCACCAACTTTTATACAGCTTACAAATCATTGCCACTAGATTTGTATCCTTATTCCACGGTAACATGGTTCCATCTGTATTTAATGCGCTGTTTTCAAATGTTGCTGTTAATAATTCATTAGATCGTGTGAGGACCGTGCAGTCCTTTTTTGATAAATTGCATTGGGAAGTTGGTTATGTTAATTTAAATTTTATTCAATTTACTTACACACGCTATTGGTTAATATTTTTTATTAATAAATTAGTATCGTTATCAACTTCGATACAAATTCTTTTTTTTTTGCGCACTAATATTACTTGTCCACATTGTTTAGCTTATTTTGTTTTGTCGTCTTCATATAACATATAAATAATAATTCAATAAGGAGCGGCTCTTTGGGTCCACCAAGTAGGAGTTCAAGCCTCCCTCTTAAACAGGAGTCAACTTACGTTCACTTTTTACAATTAACTCATAATGACCACCTACACCCAACTTTTTTTTTCGGACCTAAACTTATGCTGCAGAGGCGAAGAGTTTCATCGGATTGCTATTAGTACTGGCGGCATCATTTGAGCTGGACAAATCGCAAATTGTATTGTAATTAGTCCCTACTCTGTAGGTGTCATTCAGACTGTTCTGGTGTCTGACTTGACGAGTGTCTGGGTTGTGGCGTATGTTCCGCATCTGTCCCCGGGGACGTCTGCGAGTACCTACACCGGTTGTGCAGTATCGCGTCTGCGAGCGTGTTTG
>JAFELO010001349.1:158180-206323 GCA_017140195.1 Eumaeus atala
CGATCCATCTTTCTTTCTATCACCATTACAGACTGGCTAACCTCAAAGTTATCGTGTGTGAAGAAGTCTTACATCAATAAAACATATAAATGTTCGTATATAGGATCTAAAAAATCAAAATTTTACATAAAAAAGGAAACACATTTTTTACAGCTTAACAACAAACGAAACAAACGTGACATTGGAACCATTTGGTGACTTCCGCGTGTGCAGATGCGTCGCCCTTCTTCACCCTATATTAATGAATCACTGTTTCTAGTTACTATACATAAACAGATTTGTGCTCCATCATCATCATTATCAGCCCTTATCGGTCCACTGCTACACATAGGCCTCTCTCAATGAACGCCAAGACCACAGATCTCCTGCTACTCGCATCCACCCCGGACCGGCTACTGCACGGAGGTCGTCATCCGACCTGGTGAACGGTCGACCTACACTTCGTTTTCATAATGATAAATAATAATGCGGCCTCCACTACAGAACCTTACTAGCCCATCTGCCATCTGTTGAAGGTCTTGCAGGAAATGTAGCACAGTCTAAATGAATGAACTTAGCCTTAGCATGAACTTAGACAATACAAAGGTCATGTTCAAAGATTAGTGCTTATGTATGGATACTTATGGATAAAAATAAATTTGACGAATAATAATTATTAATATATTATAATTCTATTATATTGTATTAATAATAATAATTATTAATATATTATAGTACCGAATGCGGCAGAGAATTTTCATAGCATATAGAATTAACAGGCGGTTGGAACAAGGTTATTGCAGGTAAAATGATTAGTTGTTGTTTAACAATGATGTGGTATGGTGTGGCACATGATGCATCCTCCAATGGTCCACCTGAAGGTTGCAAATAACAGGAAGCAGTTGTTACTTGCCGGCTGTGTAGCAAATACATAATTTTACCACTAGTGAGCATAAAATACTTTATATTTCTTCTTTTACACTTCTATAGCCCCATGCTCCCTTTGAGTCTGCGCTGAAATAACACTTCCCTGAGCTTTTAGACAGTAAATCGAATGAATTATTGTTAATCTAACACACACTTTACACACAATCAATTATAAACTCGTGATCTTATAATGAAAGGGGAAGAATCGCCTTTGACACCTGTCTATTGTTTCTATAATCACGATATCCTTCTCCTATACATCTCTATCCGAGTACGTGTGAGTGAATTTTGAGTTTAACTGTCATCATCACTTATATAAAAATCATCACGCTCGTCGCACATTATAGTCATGCAATAAAATGAGCACTAAATATTTATGTGTGTATGTATGTATCGACACCGTTTTCCTGATTTTATTAATATACGGCCTGTGCAGTAATAAAAGAGTCACAAAACAATTTCAAACACTAGTATCAGATATGCATACATAAACACTGACCGCTTACATCTGAAACGTAAACTATTTGTTATGCCCAACGTTTGTACAGAGTGTAAAAACTTTATACTGTGAATACACCAGAGACTCAGTACGATCCACTTTTATATTTACTAGGAAATTATAGGGGTACTACTATCTTTATTGTATATATTTTGTAAGTGAATGAGTCTTTGTGGCATTACAAGCAACAACAAAAAATAAAATTAACGTAAATTAGGGGACAAAAACTTAAAAGTGTTGCTTGTAAAATTTTCATCAATGCACTCCATAAAAACAATTTTAAATAAAAGTAAATGTATAAATGAGTTCATGGTATAAGTGTGCGATGGGATCCTGGTACTTTTTTTGTAGATGTCCCAAAAGCGATAAATCGAACGCAACAAAATGTCCGTTTGTTTATCTACCTGTACTTAAACTAAAAGGGACTTTTATATCCACACGTTGAATTAAATGATGGATTTCATCGATAAAAGCAAACCCGTTTAAACCGACTCTAACCCAAATGTAAATTGGTATACCTATTTTATACTACCCCATATCCGTGACTTCGTCTGTGTTGTTTAGTAGATAATGATAGCATGATATATTTTTTACGTTTTTAGACATCGACTTAGTCAATAAAAGTCAAGGATACTTTGTAAGTGGCGTTGCTGCACAGCGGCCGAATTGGGCCTGCGCTACCGGTGAGGTCTCGCTTCCATTATGCCGCTGCAGTGACAGTTATTCTGTCGCGTTTTTATGGTTTACAAGTTTTCGGTAGTCCGTTTCAGGGAAGAAGGAAAAGAGGGCAATATATCTCTATAACAATTACGTGGATTTTTCAATTTATAATAACAGCCCGAAGTCAGGAAGTTAGCAGTGTTACACCCGCGTGCCTCGGAGAGCACATTAAGCCGTCGGTCCTGCGCCGGTGTCTCGCGACGAGGTATCCACTCAGTCTCAGTCTGATGCGTAGGTAATAATAATAATATCTATGCCAAGTAATTGTGCAAAAAATTAAGAAATAATTTAGAAAAAAGGAAATATGCAGAAATGACCGTTTTTGTAGTCTTACTACTATATCAAAAGTAGATTTAATTAAAAATGTGAAATGAACAACCTGAACGTAAAAACTTATAAATATAGTTTTTAATTAAATGTCAAAATGTGTGTAGACTTCATGGGTAGTTTTCTTTTCGCAGGAAAGATGCTTTTACGCACCGTCCAACGGGCCCTGGGTGAGCAGGAAGGGTGCGTCGGACTCAGTACGTGGTGCCAGTACCGACCAAAAACCTTTTTTTTTTTTCGGAGAGACCTAATACTGGTTCGCGGCGCTAGTCCAGCCTCAACAGTTCGACTGACTACGAAAACTTTTTTGTCTTCAGGTTTAGGGAGACGATAGGGGGACAGACCCCCTTTTTTCCCGCAAATGGGAAGAGATGTACCGGATTGATTGTGGGCGTACCCTATAGTAATTATTTTTGGGACTGAAAAGGGGGAAGCGGTCCCCCTCCCCACCCTAGTGGGACGGCGCGAGCACGAGCTTGTTTAATGCTTGGGTTATCTGAAGAGGCCGGCCTCCTCGCCCCCCCCCCCTCTAACGGAGGGACCGACAAAGAACCGACAACCCCGGAGTAGAGAAAACCCGACAACCCCGGAGTCCTAGAGGGTGTCAGGTACCTCCCTGAGCTACGCCATGGGTATATGATCGTTCCTTTCAATGCGGAAATGTTATTCAATCCATACGCTGATATTAAGGTGATGGATTTCAATGATAGAAACTGCCTTATATATTTTATTTCATTATTTTATATATATCAATGCTACACCTAAGCTCTTTTTTTATCCATAGTAAACTGTGATAGAATTTAGTATTGTTATATATTATAAAACATATAAAGACTTTTCTAAAAATATATGTTTTATGTTTTAGGTGTATAATTATTTCCCGACTCCCAGGTGAATATTTAGTCCACAGGTGAATGTTTTGTATAATTTTACAAGTAATAAAAAACTTCAGGTAAATAAAACAAGTTGTAAAAATATTTTTTCTGAAATCGATTATTTTAAATTTCTTTCTTTATTCCAATTGTTTACTTTAATAAATTAAATTCTTTTGTTTTGTATGTACATCCAGGAGGATCATTTTAGATGTTATTGATAACGATGTTTTGGCAAATGTGTGTTAGCAGTTAGCGGGCACAGGCCCCGCGGCTGCGGTCGGGTCGCGCGCGCTCGTTAGAGCAGGGCCCACACGCGCATGTCACGCGCCTCTCTTCATTACCAACCTCTTTGCAAACTTTATTATTTTTCGCCACGTGTCCATTATAGCGGTTTTTATTTTTTTTTCTATCATAAACTCCTTTTCGAGCGTGTAATCGGATCCCGCTGCAAATAGGGGCTTATGAGAGTAATAGAATGGACGCGATCGGGAGTGATATGTGATTCGATCAACATAAACACGTCATTTAGACACTGCCATTAATCTCTCGAACTAGGGGCTGGTAATAGGAGTATCAAAAGCAAGCTGCCTAAAGCTTTTGACCTATTTATTAGTTATGTTACAAGTGCTTGACAAATATGTACCTCAATAAAATAATATTAAGTACTCAGTTATAAGGCTCAGGTAGGTACATTAAGTAACCCCACCATGGTTCAAGCCTTGTCGTGGCGGTGTGGTTTAGTAGCCTTTGGTGAACCCAAGCGAAGCCAATTCAACCGAGGGGGATCTTTGCACCTCTCTTATAAGAAGAGGGAGCTTATAGATCTGGAGGATGAATCGCTCTCGGTACCCCTCTTGTAAGGAGAGGGGACCTAAGAGCAACGGGAGGGGGAGTCTTTCCGCACGGGGCAAGGGGCGAGGATGGGTCTCACTCCATTAAACTGTCCGAAAGTCGGTGGGGTTGTCCTGTAGTGCTGGGCAACCCCATCTGTGGAGGTAGATTTGGTCCCTTAGGGGGCTGACCAGTCGTCGAGGTGCCCTGATGATGACAGGGCACCTCACCAAGGGCGGCACTGATGGCTCTCGCCGTGGTTTTGTGGGTATTCGGCACTATCATGTGCCGCGAGTCCCACACACCACTGAAGCCGCGTAGATGCGTTTCCCCGCATCAACAAAAAAAGGTACATTAAGTAAGTAATGATTAATTTACGATACCGTCTCCTGTAGTTTTTTGCCACGCGTTGCCCTCCTTCCCTCCCAATTGGCCCATTGGCATCATCAATTTAGCCGTCACTGAAAACCTACCTGGTCGTGCCGGCCCAATTTTGCTGCAGTGCAGCATTGTACTTACTGGAACTGTTCTCGACTCGTATACTCCACAACTCAGCTGCGACCACTTTACAGTAGCCCATTTATATGATTAAGTGAGTTGATTGCACGTTAGTTGACGTAAAATATAGATCGCGTCTGTAATAAAATATTTATAAAGGTAACCTTTGAAGCTCATGAACCTTTCGCATTTAAAACATCTAACATAATATTTTTATTGTTTTGCGTAATGTAATTTTTTTTTCTTGCATTAAATTTAATATTTTTCGTTATAATTTTCAGCGAGAGCTACTAAATCCAATAGTAAATTTTATGGAGGTTTTAGTGTCGCCACAAATTTCTCATCTTTTATTACTTCGGACGCTTAATTATGACTGAAGTTAATATGATAAGGTAACCAGAGGTCAATGACTTCTCTAATACTTTGACTATAGATATGCAATAGTAGTTCCAGTTCCGAATCTGAACTGAATGGAAACACCTCTATATACCCATTATACCGTCTACCCACCTGCATAATCTGTGGTCGTGGAGATATTTATGGACGTCAGGAGTGCCTTCGAGAACTCTTTAACAAACCCCTCCCACCTCCCCTGTACTTTAATAAAGTTACTGGGCTCAGTCCTTTGGCGGGTATAAAACGTATAGCTAAGAAATAGTAAGTAGAAAATAGATAAATCCTTCCTAAAAGAAAACGCCAGGTTGGTGATTTATAAATGTAATATTATTGTATGTACGTGTTATCATCACATCTCTAATAAAACGAGGTGAGCTAAATTCCCCATTTCTCCGTCTGCTAAAATGAACAATTAACGAAATATCCCAAAAATCAAACGTTAATGTATGTTAGAAGTCAATAAAGCAAGGCCCAGACACACTAACACAAGCCCTGGAAATGGTAATAACCGCTTTGGTCGTAGAATTAAAATGTTATTATAAGGCAGCAGGTAACGCTACTGCTCATCCTTAGTAGGACGTAGCAATTATCATAAAACCCTTTGATTTATCGTTTCGTAATTTTTGAGTCGACAGGAGGAAGATATATCTTATTTGTTAAAAATGTTATTACTGTATAATCTTAGAACAACGTGTTATTAAAATTAATGAGTTTCGCAACAATACGCAAAGCGATCACTTAACTAAAAGAAATAAGTTAAAACGTGTGTTGGGATACTTGATGGAAGTGAAACTTCAACGGACTACAGAACGGCAGGTATTATAAACAACATTCAAGGCCAGGGAACTTACCAGCGATGTATTCCCTCCACGTACACGCAACCGCACTTCTTCGTAACAGGAACCTAACGTACCTAAGTGTACCAAGCGGGTTGCTATGTTTGTGTACCGGGCTATTAATAGGTGCAATGAGACGTCCACTGCTTGTGACAGAAAAAGATGGTCAAAGCAGGAAGGGAAAGATTTCGAAGAAATCATGCCCGGAAGCAAAAGATTTAATCCCGGGAAATAATGATTATATAATGAAGATGATATTTATGTTATCGATTTTCTGCTCGCTTGTGTACAATGATAAATATTATAAATATTGCGTTACGTTTTTTGAAGTATTATTCTTATCGCAAATGATTAGTGCTCAATGGTTACGTATGGAAATAAAACTTGTGTCTTGTTTATTGAAATATCCCTGAGTTTAAAATTATTCCGACAATAATCATTTATAAATAATAGGCCCTTATTGATAGTGTAACAAGCGTTTGTACAGATTCAGTGGATATTACACGTAGTCTTACCATGATTATTGTAGCAAAGAACTTTGTTAACAGTCCTTTATACGTTGAGGTCCGTTATCAGTAGAAAGAAGCACGCACTCTTTCCATGAGGAAATTTTTCACTGTCAATGGATAAACGTTCGAAGGCTGATGGAAGCTGGGCCAAAGCATATACCACTGGATGTTTCATTGTTCAATTTAAAATGCCTAACATTTTGTAGTAGTCGAGTAAAAATTGTAAATTGTGTTGAATTGTATTGCACACTCACGGAGAAAAATAAATAAAAAAGTACTATTAAAAGTAAACGCTCATATTTACCTTACTTACTTACTTATTTCTAATATGTTTTACTTTATAATTATTATGAATGCATGAAAGCGTATACCGAACTGTCGTAAGGGGCGCGTCTCGTCACGAGGGTGATCACAGCGGGGAGTCCTCGAACGGATGAGATTTCACAGTCCCTCCGGAAGGCACACGCTCATTAGAGAGGCCTGTCGGCTTTCCTCCTTTCACTGCGACCCACGGACGCACGCATTTTATTCGGCTGAAATCAAGTAGGATTTATACCGGCGCGTGGTGCGCGCGTGACTTACTACGCACTTATTTGTTCTTACACGATTTCACAGTGTTTTTTGTGTCTAACGAACACAAAGTTTTCTGTTTACTTTTTTAAAGTGATTATGAAATGTTTTGATTTTTGCTCTTGTTTATCGTGTTTATTTATACCAAAATTAATAGTAGGCGTGTCATTAAGAAATAACGATTCGTGCTTTATTTAATACTTTATTATAATATAATTAATACTTTAATCTGATCCAGTAGCAGGATTAGAACTTACATCTTTAAAAAATACATTTTTCATAGTGAGATCGGTGGTATTTCCCTGATGGAAAATGGCGATATGGCCACCTGGCACGCTTGCCTAGATTCATTCTTAATTCGCTCTGGATTTGAAATTTTCTACATTGTAGGTATCAGAAAATCGACGAGCCATCTGCCCCTTGATATACTATCTAGCGTCCGCCCCGGCTTCGTTCGTGCAAAGGGGCCTAATTGTTAGGGTACCTTAGACAATTATACACAAAAACCCATGAACCCATGAATTTCCGTTTAGTAAACTTTTAAAAATCCAGCACATACAGACAGACTGGTTTTGGGCACTTTGTACGAGTATACATAGATCAAGATATACGTGTATTGTACAAGTTTATTTTAACGCATGTGACTGCTATACCACAACAACGCAGACTACAGAAACCCGTCGTTCGTATGTTTAAAGGATCATTTTCGTCTTTTACATAATTAGGCAGCCCCGCACCGTATGGCGCAGTGTTGGACGATCTCTCATCCGGTGGATTGCCTGGTGAGGTCGTGGGAAGCTCCTGGCATACATCCAGCAGTGGGCGTCTTCTGGTGGCTGATGATGAATTATTGCTAGTTTATCTGGTATATCCATTATCAATAAACACAAAACTCGTTAAATCTTTCAAAAATATTGATGGAAAAATTTAAAAAAAATCCGAAATGTCATGACATTTACCAATACACAATAAACATAGAACATGACACGTGCTAGGAACAAATAAGTTTATGGCTGATGGTTCCACATCCAAATGTGATTATGCTGTTCAATGAACAAACTGGTATTCGGAATCACCGAGCGGCGTAGACAGGTGTAAGATTCGAGAGCGATCGTAACGAATTACTAAACCAGACATTAAGCATCCAAATAAAATTCATTAATCTCGCAAATGCTTTGTTTAACTAACACAATTATTATAATTTTCAATTAATTTAATGTTATTTGAAATAAAGACATTAATTAATGTAAGTTGTGGATTTTATATGGCAATTTAAATCCATAAAGATAGAATTCTAGATCATAATAATTATATTTATTAGCCATATCTTATCACTGATTCTGATTTTGTTGCTCGCACGTAAAAAACAGATTAAATCTTGATATATTTTATGTATCAGCTTTAAAAATAGATGAAATCGCTTTTATGGCGCTTTCCTACGGCTATTATAATATGTGTAGCGTTTTCGTATCATGTTGATTACACCCTGAACTTAAGTTAGATGATGAAAATCACTGACTAAAATTCTCATGTTTTTTTTTTAGTACAAACGAAAAATTGAAGCCTTATTACGACTATCGACGCCCGTGAACATCCGCATAATCACTATGCCGATGCGCTGCCCTCCTTTTCCATCGTAAAATGAATTTTATATAAAGATATTATATGTGTGTATGTGTATTATTTCCAATAAATAATAATTGTGTAAGTCTTTATGTTGCATTTTATCTAATAAAAATACTTACTTTTTTTATAGAGCAGATTTTTTTCGTAGCTGAACTTACTCTGGGGAAGCGAGGAGAAGCCCAATAGAGGTTCATCGGTTTGCTATGCGTGCTCCTCTGGCGATGATAGGTTTGGGGTCGAAAGAGCGATCGGCATCCCTCCCTCCCCGCAGATGGGAGACATGCATCCCGATATTAAAGTAGAACAGAGCAAAGGCGAAGTGTATCTGAGATCCTGCAGGCGCTGCACTAGCTTTTGAGATATGAGTATCCCCTTTTCTTAAAGTATCCCAAGTACTATAAATGTAATAGGAACATAAAAAAATATAAAAGATATGTAATGCTGCATTGCAGCGGAGTTGGGCCGGCACGGCCAGGGAGGTTCCTATCGGTCACATAATAAAGTGACATCTTCGGTGTCGCATTTCCACTGGTGGCCCATTGGGAGGGCAAAAGGAGGGCCGAGCAACGGCATAGTAATTATATTGATGTTAATGTGCGTCGGTAGTCGTAAATAGGCTCAGATTTCCCGTTTCTACCCCTGCGCTGTAAAAAAAAAATGCCGCCAAAATCGCCGATAACAAGCTAGCAATAGACATATATATTCTCACACCGTTGAACCGGGCACACGACCGCCTAACGGAGCACAATAGATGGCTCTAATAATACCCACAAAATGAATTATTTTTTCCCAAGACCACTCGATGTTTTGTTCCATTGAAGTGGAATGTACGTGAGGTTTCGGCATACATTTGACCCTACAACAGAATAATGCCGGGGTACTAGATGCGACACGTGTTTACTACAAATTATTGTACCCTCACAGTATAGATTCAATGTCCAGGGGGATTGAGGTAAAAATTGCGTGCATAAAAATGTTTTTATTAACATCGTTAAATTTAATTAAGTAGCGACGATTATATTTTTAACCAATTTGATCCTTAAAATGAATTTTCTATATTTATGTAAATAATTTATTCAATAAATTCATGTCCTGTCTCACACACTGAATGACTGAACGTACAGCCAAAGCACCAAAGATAATAAGGTTACCGTTACATTACCGTTTTGACCACACGCTGGCGGAAGGGCGGGAGAATGCCATCAGGCTCCCCGTAACGAAACGGCCCGGTTTCGTAGTCCGTGCGAGTTGGACACCACCTGCCCGCATATCCCGATTAAATGAGCAGGCGTACGTTATGGACTTTTCCGGGAAAAAAAGAGATCGTTGAAATTATTAAATCGATGTGCTTGGCTGAAAATTGTAGTTTAGCGAAAAAATCGTCACCGCAAGATTTTTTTTAACATCATTTACATAGTGCTAAAAGGTAACCTAAATAGTTATATCGATTGAACTGATTGGAATGAGGATTCCAAAACCGAATGGCGAGCACTTGTCCTCGTTATATGACCTCACATATCAAATATTTAAAGGAATTATTTTTTGTTACACAAACCCGCGGGGCTTCTAAAATTCTTGTACCTATTTAGTTAATTAGCATAAAACAAATTTGAGTAATAATTGTATTAAGTTTGTACAAATTTTCGTTACCACATTCATGGTAACACTTCATTTTGTGATAGACACTATAGCAAAAATTTGTGTCATTGCTTCAATGGAGCCGTATGAGACCAGTATCACAGGAAAAGTAACTTTGGCTGTCAGTATTTTCAGGTTCCGTATGTTTTAAGAGTCTCATGGTGGCAATTAGGTGAAGATGAGCAACGCAAGCGCCTATGGATAACGAGCGAATTCTATTGCGGTGTAATTACGTGACTAGTCACCAAATTGTTCCAACAGCCCTTTGCTGTGTAAAAACATGAAATATAACCTTATCTCATGTTTAAAGCAAAAGCTTGTGATGAGTCTGATGTTCTCCATATTTTTGTACGGGGCGGAGACATAGATCTTGAAAAAGACTGATCGCACCCGCATCGATGCATTTGAGATATGCTGCTGGAGAAAGATGTTGCACATTCCATGGACGGCACATCACACCTTTGCATCCATACTCCAGAATCTACGTCTCAAGTTCAGGCTTTCTACTACATGCCTCCGCATTCCCGAGTTCTGTGGACGCGTAGCGAGAAGGAGCGACGACAATCTCTTCTCTCAAAAAGAAAGTTGCTGGTCACAGGCAAGGTCTTATCTTGGCCGTGACCAGCAACTTTTTTCGACCCCGGGGACGAATCGCCATTCGCTGGTCTGACCAAATTTGATCAGCACTGGACTCCAGTATTAGAGACGCCATCCATACTGCAGAAGACAGAACTAAATGGTGCTACGTAGCCGAGAGCAGGTGCTACGTAGCCGAGAGCAGGTGCTACGCAAGGATCGTGACCCTCAGCATTAAAGATGGCGACACAAAGAGGAGAAGGACCTTCCTACTGTAAACAAACAAATTTTAATTAATATCCTCACAGGAATAACATTATAAATTATATAATACTGGGGAACACTTTAGCAACATTTCCAATAAAATTGCACAAACTTTACTTGTGGATCGAACATTCTGCTCGAATGCTAACTTACAAGGTTTCGAGGACATCGCGTTTGTTAAAAAGTTTTATGCCTTTTCTGAATATAATTCTTATTCGCATTAACTTTCACGTGTAGCGACAATCGAAAATAATATACGTAATCTCGTCTACTCCGAATTGACTACACAATATTATACGACAAACATGATACTACGAAAAAAGTTATATGTAAGTTGTTAGCTGTTGGAAAAGATTTAACTTGTTAAGTTGGAACCTTGTAACTTTGGTCATTACTGGCAGCAGGTAACATAAGGTAACATAAGGCATCATAATCGACTGTAACATATTCTGTGGGTATAGTAGGCATTCAAAACTCTGGGCTCCACAATAGCAGGGGTTTCAAATGGGATAAACTGGCAAAAAATATTTGTCTTTTTTTATAGTGTACATGATAAATAGTATAGGGTCTCTTGATGGCAAGTGATCACTAATCTTAAATTACTATCGCGATCCATCCTACCCATCTGTGGGTGTCTGTCACATTCGGCCACAATCTCACCTAGACCGTCGAACGACGTGTCCTATAGTAACCTATGAAGCTGCACTAGACTCTTCCGTCAGCATAGAGCAGTCAAAAAAAAAGTGGTCATCAACACCCATATAAACTTGACACACCTGACCTTTTAGTAATGAATAAGCACTTTTCTTGAAAATCTCCAATACTTGTCGGGTCTGAAATATCTCGAACCAATACGACTAAGGAATAATTGGGGTGTAGATGATTCCGTCTATACTTATAGATAGAAAATCCGTCTATACTTTACGGTAGTGAACTAAGGGACGTCGCTGTGTTGATGGTGGTATTTGTAATTTAGCTCGGAGAACGATAATTAAATTCAGCGGGATGTGTTATGTAGTTGGATCAATTCAACGGAACACTCCCCGTGATATTCTGTAGGAGGTAGTTCCATGCTGCATTGCAGCGGAATTGGGCCGGTACGACCGCGGACTTACCTCTCGCTCACTTGATACCGCTGTAAAGTGACATACATCTACGGTATCGCGTTTCATGAGGTTTTTGAGTGGCCGGCACTGCATTGGCATTGCAATTATGCTAATGTTCATGGACGTCGATAGTCGAGAGAACTTGATTATCAACCGTTCAATTCGCTCTGCGGACTGATTCTAAGGCTGATTTTGTAGGGATCCGAACCAAAATTGAGACCAACACTCCATTTGCGCCTTTCAAAGCTGCAGGCGATGGGATGATGTGAAGTTTTAATTCACCCTACTGGGCTCACTCGGCTGCGAGGCTAAGTGAACGCGTAACTGAACATTACTTGATAAGAAACTAAACAGAAGCTTTGGCTAACAAAGACATGAGTTTTGTTCCATTCCTCGTTGCCTCGTTGAGTTTGACTTCGGCAATTTGTCATACGTTTTCGTTTCACCAGATCAGACATGGTATGAAAAGAAATAAAAAATGATATTAACATTCGACCATGTTCATGTGCGCCGTTAGTCGTAGAAGGGCTCCGACTACACGTTTTCCGATTGTTCGATTTATCGTTTGCCTACCTATTCTACAAAAAAGCTAAAAAGACTGATACAACAAACGCGTCATATTGTATGGCAATTGTTTCAATAATTTGACACAATGATATAATAGCGGTGACAGTGGGGTGATAAACATTACCCTTTTTATGTACTAAAAGACAGATGTAATTCAATTCACTTATTCACATTAGCGTTTTTACGACATGAAATTTGCAATTAAATTAATAAAATTAACCTTTTGGGTTTGTCACTTTAATAAATTATTGCTTAGTTCTTTATCGTCTGCTTCTTTTGTTCTTTAAAGACATTTCTCGAGAATGGCTACACTTTATACCTATTTATTCCCTACGACTGATGGACGGTTCTTCAGCACTTGTTACGCACCGCGAAGTATCTAAAGGTTCACCCTGTGAATAACCGGAGCTAGACTGCTTTAGGAAAAAATCCAAAACTCAAATTATACCGTATAAACAAAATGTACCAGACAAAACTACAAAGTTGTCGTTTAGACATAATATGAATAATAATTCCTATTTTCAAGACGTCTACTTCGATTATATTTTTAGACACAAGAGCCTGGCCAGCACCAGGCGAACAGTTATAATAGATGGTCAGAAAAAAAAATTGAATCCTAAGTTCTCGAGACAGCCTGATCTTGTAACAACCTGTCCTGTTGCTTCAAGACTTTTATTTGATTTACCGACTATATGTAGAGTAGAGAGAGGTAATTTTTAAAATTATATGACACTGTAACTGGTCTTCAAAGCGCCTAATTCGTCAAATCACCGTATGTCGCTTGGATCAGGCATGTATTCTCATATTGCTACCTTAGCTCAAACGCACTAAAATATAGCCAAAATCGTGTGTCGTCAATAATATGAAAGGGAATATTCAAGACATTTGCGTATTATTACTTCAACTATATTCTAGTGAAATTTTTTGCAAAACTAGTGTGCTGTTATACAATGGATTAATTGAAATTAACAAGCTCTCGGACTTTAATCTACAATCGGGTCTACAGATTATAATTTATCGTTACACTCGTAGTACTCCATAATCTAGTAATAACAGCCTATTCCGAGGTGTCTTACAATTTAGTCATATTTCATCGACTTTTCGAACTATACTACTTTTGGTTCGTTAGAAAAAAATTGCGAGAGTAAATTTTTAAGATATGCGCGTACATCGTCTAGAGAAACCTACAACCTGACTTATTTTTCTTGTTACGCAAAAGAAATACAACTTCCAACGCGCACATACGTTGTGGGACGTGTAAGAGTTGTACTTCCCTTATGACACACACTTTTTTATGATAGCAACTTTATTTGCACAAACGTGCATCAATGAAAGACAACCCCAAACTTTCACATTCACATTAGTGTGATTAAAAGAATTCCTATCGAATCTAATATGATAAATATATCCCGGTTCCCACCAGCCAATGTTAATTTGGCTTCGAGCAGATAAAATCTAAATCATAATATTTTGGAGGCGGGAACACGCCGATATCTTCTGTCAGGTGTACTCAATGAATCAAACATAATTGATGGAGCGCCGAATGACCGCGCGATGACGATGTCAGCCCTGTCAAGTTATACACGGGTTTTTGTCACTTTCAAATATGTTCTTTTTTTCTTTCTGCGTTTATATTACGTTTGCGGGCCACTGAACGTGATGGTATAACCATTACATCGCTACATGTGTATATTAAAAGGTTCGAACATGAGTGTAAAACTACAACTACAACGTAGAATTACAACTTTCCGAATACATCTTCACGCAGACTTAATTCTATGTTTATGAGAGTTATCGTGATAACATGAAGCTTTATATTTAGCTAATGATAGCCCTCATACTTTTAGAGAAAGCCCAAACTGCCCTGGGTGAATCGGGAGGTGGTGATCGGAATCAGCACAAGTATCTTATGGGGCAATAGATGAATTACGCCACATGAATTTTATAATTTTGGAACGCTCCCTATCCCTTGTCATACATTTAAAACTCTCAAATATCCGGGACATATGATTTGGTAGGGTTACTGGGTTATACTTTTTAACACAATACCTCCAAATTGAGCCATATTTGGTATTGAATGAGAAAATTTTAGCCAAAATCATTTAATGATTTTGGGATGAGTGAATAACAAACATACAAACTTTTGCATTTATAAGGATAGATTACATGTTTTCAGCGACAACCAGTCAGACAATTTTTTGTCGCAGTCACGGACCATTTCTTCCGGGCGCGGTTACCACAGACACGCCGCCACCTATTTCAGTAGATATTTTTTTGCTGGCGCTACGTTCCACATTTGCAACATGTAGCGGTGTCAGTCATTACATAATGAATAGACATAGGGACTCTATCAATCATCTTTTTTGAAGCATGGTTCAGGTAATCCATTTTTTTTTTGTCAATATGGATAACTAGCACTCGGGGCCGTTTGATGCCTACCGAAGCCCATAGACACCCGCAAAATTGTTATGTACAAGCATTACTTTATTCCTTCCCCTCCCATGGGCCACCGAAAGCTCACAAGCTACTCTATCGTGACAACGGCAGGTTTCACTTTGCTATCGAACTTGCGAACGAGAGGTACTGCACCGGTTGTATCGGTCAGAGCGAGTGTAATGCAACATGGCACTAGCTCTTACTAAAATCATCTATTGGTAAGCCACTGATGTCCGCACAGCTAGACTTCAGTTTTTCTTTTGTAGTCTTACATTTTCACCAACTCGAAGACTATTCTTTGGGTTCCATACCTCAGAATAAAAACGTCAACAGTTTGTTGTCTGTCCGTCTGTACGTCGATGGAACCTCTAAAGCTACTTATTTCCTGCTAATTTTCCGATGCCCTAGAACCAAAATTTTGGTTAGAGGAGTGATAATAAGATAATGATAATAAGAGTCTACCGTCACAAGCTCCTCGTTAACCAAGTCGTCAGTCCACCGGATATGAGGCCGTCCCACAGTCCGTCTTCCGGTGCGGGGCCGCCACTGCGGAATCCTTCCTTCCCAATGATTATCGGTTCTGCAAGCAATGTGGCATGACCAATATCCCTTCAGCTTGGTTGTTCTATGTCAGCTATGTCAGACGCCATGGTTCTCTTGCGGATTTCCGAATTGCGGACTACATCCTGCAGAGAAATGCAATGTGTAGCTCTTTCCATTGTACGCTGTATGACTCTGAGCCTGTCTGAGAGGTCCACATTTAGCAGCCAAGTCTCGGTTCCACATGTCATCACCGGTAATGAACACTGGTTGAGCATTTTACACTTAAGGAGCTGTGGTATTTTGGACAGAAACGGAACTTAAGCTACCCGAAGGCTGCGCGTGAGAATTTTATTCGGTGAACGACCTCTTTCTTGGACTTTTGGATTGGATTAACCTAACTGGACAGTTTGCTCCAGGAATAGGAACGTAGTCACGATACTCGGCATTTTAGCTCTGGGATTTATGGCCAAACAAACAGCAGGCCTTGTTGATAATAGGTACATTGCAGATAAGCGATACAAACCTGGATATTTCATAGTCACAGAAAAATTGGTTGTCTGTAAGTCGGTTTACGTAAGTCATAATTTTACGGTTCTCTAATTGCATATGTGAACGCACGGCCCGATGGAACTTGCGCATTCGGAACGATACTTTGACTCGGAACGTGACTGTGACATCATGCCTTTTGTATACATTCAGCGTCATCTATTCACGAGTTCCGTACCAAATGAGAGCGTTTTTGTAAACTAGGGGGCGGACGAGAACTTGAGGTATTTTGACGAATACTAACGCATGGTTCAGTGGTCGATGGTTTTCTCCTATTCTGATGGGACGGCTATCCGACGCGACCGCTGAGTGATCAACACAGGCCCAACATGCTGGATTCAAGGGTGTACCGCTAATTTTCTCTCTCTGAATGTTAAAATGTTATTAGAGGTTTAAAAATCCCAATAAAACTTTTGGGTTGTTCGGACCAGAAGACCAACCCGGGATCTCACTGCGTTCGCTCATGTTTTTTATAGTCATACCTTATGTATGCAGCAAGAGGTTGAGGAGAGAACCACGCTGCACTGCGGAATTGGGCACGACCGGGATACCTCTCACACTGCACTGCCGTAAAGTGACAGCTATTACCGTGTTTCGTGCGATATATGAGTAACCCGTGACCCATTGCAAAGGTGGTGGAAGGGAGGGCAGCGTGTGACAATAATGTAAATATCTATGTGCGCTTACAGTCTTCAAGAGTCTCCAATTGTGTTTACCCCTTATCTTATGTATAAAACTCTAGTGTCACAATGTTATATATTTTGCACCTACAGAACGGCCTTACTGATTGTCGCCAAATTTTATATGCATGTTCAGTGGGTCTGAGAACCGGCTACTATCTATTTTTCATACCCCTAAGATTACTTAGGGGAATACTCCGAACTCGTCAAAACAATGTTTGCTGGGTCAGCTAGTAGTTTATGAAATAATATGGATATAAATAGAAACACAACTACTTATAATTAACCGAGATCTAAAGCCTTCAATACGGTTTAAAACTACCAGGCGGTCTGGAAAATCACTCAATTGTAAATCTATTGCTGCAGCGAACTGCTGAGTATCGATTTTACACCGATACTTCAACGAACTTCTACAATGAACACGGAGTCCTCGTTTTATAGGGCGTTCTCGTTCAATTCACTGCATTCCATTGTAGATGAAACTTCAGCCACCACTACGGTTTACTTCTACGAGAAATGAACGTAATAACGTACGTATGTGTTGTGAATAAATGTAAGAAATTTCTTTACTTTAGACATGAGTGAATTGTGAAACTATGAATTAAATTGCTTTTAAATATCGATCCGCCTCGACTTCGCCCATGAATAAGAATCACATTAGTGATAAAAACCTTCCTCGAGAGAAGCTCTATATATTGGTGAAACTCGCATGTTAATCTGTCTAGAAGATTTTGAGAAAATCAAGTAGATACAGACAGACAACTTTTAGAGACTTCATTTTGTAGCAATTATAATAGTGCTACGATGGTAGCACTCCTGTCGTCCCATCTTCTTTTGCTGTTCAATGCTGACGGAAGTGTCTAGTACAGTTCCATCGGTGACTAGAAGACACGACGTGCATCAGTCCAGGAGAGATTGTGGTTGATAGGATGACAGACCACAGTTGTTTTCCGCAGAAGGAAAGGATGCATCCTGATACTTATTTAAGATTAGGTGAAGTAACTATTATTAACTCTCTAACGAGGACGCCAGCTCACACGCAGCAGGTAAAGTTGGTCCTGCATTATAGTTAGTGCTGGAAGAATCTTTTCAGAGGTTTCTTCACGACCCCCCTCCTACTACCACGGGTGGGTGTGAAAAATGGGCCGATGGCTACACACACTGCGTCAGATACTACTGTAAAGCTGTCAGTTGTGTGTGTTGACAGCGGTATCACGTGATGTGTAACTCCCTGGTCGTGCTGGCCCTATTCAGCTGCAATGCAATATGGCACTACTTCCCACTATATATTTGGGTCAACAGTTACCGGTGTAACTTATAAATATCAGTATTAGTTATTTTACTGAAGTGCTGTCCTGATTCCTCCCCCAATCCATTGGGAAACCAGAAACTCGAAAACGACTCGAAATGTCACGGCTAGCGGCGGAATCATTGCAGCGAGAGTTTTCTCCCCGGTTCTATTCAAATTACTTTTTGTAAATTATTTCAAATTTGTGGGCAGAGACCTGTCATTTGCGATAAGTAACACTTTAAACAACACGTTAACAATACACTTAAACCACACGGGCGCTTATCTTTATTCATTACATATTCAGGTGCAGAGATTAATTGAATTTGGACATTTTCTTTCTACTCACGCTTAATCCTCAAAAGCAACAGGGCTGCATTATTTTCTTCATGTCCGACGAATCGTACATCTCGTGAAGAACTATAAGCTGTAAAGCTAAGCTTTCATTTGCGTCAGGAAATAAATTTAAATTACAAATGTGTATGTTGATGCTACGTAAATGTCGTTGACCTTTGGTTTATAATTTAAAATACTGTTACAAACATTTAAAATGGGAAACTCACCTGCTCACCTCCTGTTGAGCCAACCAACGACATGAGGCGCTTGTGCGTGCGACTTCTTGGTTCCCCTTTGTGATAACACTAGATAATATATTTAAGTGCCGTCACTAGGTCCGATTTACTTGCGCTATACGATAGTGCCCAAGACCTACGAAACCATCATTTGTGCCGTCACCGACGTCTTTGCTGAAGTAGGGGCACCTATGTTTAATCCTCAGGTCACCTAAAAGGTTATTTGTTCCATAAGATACCGACACTACCCACTCCACAGTCTCCATTCGTGACAGTGCAGTCCGCCTCCTCCTATCAGGGAAACCGGCCCTTATTCCTGCTCTTTGGTACTCTCTTCTTATAATAGGAGCACAATAACTTACCTTTTACTTCTGCGGCAAAACTTAACAATCGGAGAGTAAAAAAGACAACAAACCTGAAGACAAAAAAGTATTTCGTAGTCATTCGAACTGTTAACGCTCGACAAGCGCCGCCAATCAGTAGTAGGTCCCTCCGAAAAGAAAAAGACAACAAATCAAAAAAATAACATTCTCGAAGAATAAAATGTCCTTATTGAAGGACTACTTCGGCCTTTTGGTTTTACTATTTCGAAAACAAAAAAAGTGGGAATATCTCGAAGCACATTGTTACCTTCATCGCGAGCGTTATCTATACAGCTATACTAATATTATAAGGAGGAAACATGATTGTTTGTTTGTTTGTTTGTTACTCCCCGAAGTTACTGGACTGATTTGAAATTTATTGATGTGGTAAGGTTACAATAAAACTACTTTTACGTAGTCTATCGCGGTTTATTTAATTATTTAACCAGCCCAACGTTTCATAAGCTCTACTGCAATCATGGTCGCGGGCGGACTCATCCGTGGTCATGGTAATATAATTAATACGAGTATAAATATATAAAAGTGCGTTTTACACACTTTTATATATTGGTTAATAATAATAATAATTCGATAATAATAATTAATAATTATTTAATAATAATTAATAAGTGATAATCAATAAATAATCGCCTCTGTGGTTTAACGGTACGAGTGTCGCCGGTTAAGACCGTTAGCCGCGAGAGGTCCTGGGTTCGATTATTCTGTGCACGCATTACATTGTCCTAGATTGGAATGTACCCGAAGTGGCCACAGGCCATCATGGGTCTCAGTACCTTGGTTAATCCTGGGTGTTGTAGTAGATCTCCTAGACTTACGAGTTGTGGATGTACTAGCACAGCTCCGCCTACCTCTTCGGGGATAATAGGCGTGAAGGTACTGCTACTCCTATAATAAATAGTTAATACTTAATTAATAATAAATAATCAATGATTATAATTAATAATTATTAATCTTAATCTCCGTTATACATTTTATAAGATCTTTCATTCATACCGCAGGCTGTAGATCTATCTATACACGTTACCAGATATCTACTTTTTTGTCACCTTCGCAGGTCACCCTGCGAGGGCTACGAGCACCGAGGCGAACCCCATAGCCCGGGTCGGATCGCGAGGGGACAACTTTCCTTCTTCAGCTAATATATCATCCAATGACCCTTATACCTTCCGCGACATAACCGATCCACCTCTTCTTCGGCCTCCCGCGTGGTTTTTGCTGCGGCTTCCATAAGGTAATAATAACAATATCTGTGGGTTTATCCCACCACGTTAGCACAACACAAGTCCTGTGGTACGTACAGTAAGGACTTGTATTGCAGACAACGAGTGTATACTTAATTTAATTTAATATTTTTACAAATTTTATTTTATATTTAAGATTTTTATTTTATTAATACACACAATACATATAAACATTAGTTGTGTTCAAAACCGCGACCTCTGTCGTAGCACGCGGATCAAGCGTCACGTTATCAACGGAGCTGGCCGATCGTCAAGTGAAGCATTGCAATTTGAATAAATAATATACTTTTTATAATATTTCCACCTGTTCAGGATATTATAATTAAAATTAATAAAACACCTCGGTACATAAGGCTTAACATTCAATGCGATACAACAAAAACTAAATCTAAAATGTTAAATGTTGTTAGGATAATACCTTTTATTTTAAAAAATATATGAAGGTTAAAGTAAGTCAGTGTTTATTAAATTTAGTCGCGCATAAATTACAGCTTATCACGGTTGTAATGCATTTCAGCTGCTACACTGGCTGAAGTCGAAAGCGTTTGACACAACCAAATGTGGCCATGGCTCCCTAATGTTGATTGCTGCACGCAACATTTCACCTACTAGTGATGTTCAACTAACATCGATGTTATTCATTTTTAAGCATGCACTTAACATAATTTACGAAAATCTATAATGATATTATTGTTAGGAGGTGAAATGACTAACAATGAAGAGAGGGTAATATTCAGAAATATTGATCCGATCGAAAAAAACCTTTCATTTACAGATAGGTACGCTTTGGAGGAATATGACACAACCTATATTCTACATTATATGCTATTTTATTTCTAACGCCCAAGGAATTCTTTATAATTTTTCTTGTGCACGACCTTTTTGAGTGAATTTAAAATAACGTTGATAAAACATCGACTCGCTATCTTATGTACATAATACAAATAATGAACATAATATACAGATATGGTATTAGTAATTCAAGTTTTGGTACGAGTATTTGTTCAAAATAATATCTATTTTCTAAATTACTCCGTGCTCTTTCGTAAAGCGATAAGTCATATTTTGGAATTCCTGTAGGAACAAGTCTATTTGTGGACCAAATTTATACAAATAAGAAAACACACATTGGATAAAATGATTAACAGATTTGATAAAATCACAAGAAAATCATTATCAATGTGGCCAAAGCGTGGCCGAATGCTTTATGCGTTGATAGAATATAAATTGAAATCTCAAATAATAGTATTTATCTATTAATCTTTTAGTATTACATTAATAGTTCGGAGTTTCTATAATGCAACGTTTCTTATGAAGATACGAGTACTATGGAATTTAAAACCACTGATAACTACTAATTTATATTCAACTACTTTATTTTATTAAGTTATATAAGATTTTAATAACCTAATTAAGATTCCTTATGCAGTACCAATTATAATATTTCATATTGCACCTCAGGGTGAGAGGTATTACGTTTGAAGTGATTCGAAAATTCCAATTATTTATTCATTTTAGTATATTCTCAACAATTTCAACTTTTGAAGATCAATTATAAACTAGATTTGTGTACATTTTAATAGTGACATTATTAAAAAAAAAAGTTTTTTTATAGAATAGGGGGCAAACGAGAAATCGGAGCTGGAGCCGTTTTACAACTACCGACGCCCATCAAATTTTTTTGCAAACACATTACTATGCACCGATGAGATACTCACAAACCGCACGAAACGCGAATGTGTAAGCATTGTATCTTTTTTAAGGCCCACCGGCCCATCGCTCCGTCTACACACCTGTAAAGTCTTTTTCTCGGGAACGCGCGTAGGGATCATGATGAAATTTACGTCGAACATATTAAAGCACTGACAAAATCATGTTTTTAAGTAAAAATATGAAATTTGATAAAGATTTTGACTGACATTCAGAGGGATATACAAACAGACATACGGATTGACAAAATGGATCATGTAAGGGCCCTGATTTTTACTTTCGAGGTACGAAACCCTAAAAGTCATAGAAGCAGGTAGTATCATGCATAATGCATTACACTACATCCTCCTATGCAACGTAATTGGGACGGCACGTCCGGGGAGGTGCCTCTTGCTCACATAATACCGCCGCTCCGATTGCTCGGTTGCCCCTATTCTATATATAAAGAAAAAAGGTCTTATAATTTTTGGGTTCAAATTAACGTTGATCTTCGGCCATTTTGAGCTAAATTCTGACACAAGGCATCAATAGAGCACACACAATACCCCTTACGAGCTGCAATGGTCACTACTATTGATTTTACAATATAAAATAACAGTTAGGAATTGCAATTATTATAATTATCGATAACATTATTTTTGTGTGCGGTGTCTCCAGCTCCAGTCATGATTTATACCATCAGAACAGTAGTAATAAGTAAAAATAAAACATTACGACCGTTCCATCAAAGCGTTAAACACAACACAGTGTTAGAAAACTTGAGACATGTAATATTTCATTTATTTGGGTCTTGTTTATTTATTGCTCACACTTAGCCGTGTACGAACACTATTCTGTAATTTGGAGTTTGCACTGAAATTTTGACCTGGTCCTGGTCTGGCCTTAAAGCCCACATACTTCTGTCTGTGTTGCCGTATTTATGTATAGTCACTTCGAAGTTAATATACATGTTTCTATTTGAATATTTTACATTTCCAACGCTCTAGTTACTTAAGAAAAGTATTCGTAATTCCCGCCAGCTCATGGTATCTCCACTTAGAATGATAGTTTTTATATAAGGTACCTTGCAACGGAAATTCTAAAGTCCAAACGCACCTCATCCAAACGGCACCACCCAGTCAAGGAACTTTGTAAGTTACAACTAAAAATGGGATTCATTATTTTAATAGTTTCCACGATTATCAATGACTTTATTTTATTTTCCTCATCGACATCCAGCATGTAAGAGTTTATTTTCCTCGAATTTCGAGTGTTTAAAATTCTACACGACAAAGAAGCCTTGTAAAATGAAGAATAATGTAACAGTAGCTTCATTGAAGGGCAATCTCATCGCTGAAGCATGTCCACGCTAATAACATAGAGCCTGACTAATACAGGATCGTAGGAATGTATCAATTCGACGCAAAGATTTATATTTATAAAACAGCAGTCTGCGCCAAACTCGAACCGAAAACTTGTCGAGCCGTTAACATATCTTCGTCCCGCACGCCCCTGTTACAGCTTTAAATGCTCCCGTCTCTCTTTCCCATGAATGGTGACTACCGGATTGCAGTCGCACAAGAGCTGGGACCAGTTTTTGTACCAACCACAATAAAGACATGCCCTCGGAAATTTCGCGGAGATGGAGTCACACTGCGAACATATATAAACTCAATGTATAACACTATTTCGTCTGGACGGAACCGATTTATGAAATAGTTGGTAAGTTCTGCATCGATTTGAGTAGCATATCCGTCCTTTTCAATTGCCAAATGATGGAAGGCAGCTTAATTATTGAAATGCAATTAATTAGATACATCTAATCAATGAATTGAAAGATTCTGCTGTGATTACCGATCGCTCGCGTCACAAATGCAAGAAATAGTGTATTATATCAACGAGTTTTACGAGATACGTATGATAGGAGGGATCAATGGTGATTGGGAAAGACAGTAAGAAGCAAACTATGCGGATATCTACGAGCGATTAATCATTAAGTAATTCAATTGCTAGCTTCGGCCAAAGTAATTACTTAATAATCCTTATCCTTGTTAGGATGCAGTTTCTCCATCAGATATTTTGTCTGCAAGATCGGTTGTTAAGTCAAAAAACCGAAACGTGACACTGAAGTTGTCACATTATGGTGGTGTCGTGTGACAGATAGGTACCCCCGCATGTGCGGCCCACTGCAATGCACCACGGAACTTACTTTGTTATTATTCTTTGAGAGGATTCGATGAACATTTCAAAATATTTACATTATTACATCTCCCTTGTTGCTTCCAGGTTGAGAGTAGGCACGGAAGATGATCTCACGGAGTCCTACCAACTGGATGTTCGGTTCATGGTCAGTCTCTCCCCTTGCAGTACCTTGAAACGATTGCCTACGCCTGCTTTAAATCAAGAAATCAACGTTTATATACCATTATTTACATTGTAGTATCTTCCTTGTTGTTCCAGGTTCATGTCATCTTAAGACTAGGCACGGAAGATGCCCTCACGGAGTTCCACTAACTTGATATTCCGTTCATGTTCAGTCTCTGCCCTTGCAGCACCTTGAAACGATAGCCTACGACTGCATTAAATCAAGAAATCAACGTTTGTATATCTGTTTTGTGTACCTAGAGATCGTTTAAAATTATAGATTTATTATATATTTTATTTTAATGACATGACATGACACTGAGAAAGTATTATTTAAGTATTATATAAGTATATTTTTAATTGATATATGTAATTCTCGTGTGTTGTCACAGTGCTTATAACTAAACTCCTCCTAAACTACTCAGCCGATTTTTAGAATTTCAATTTTTTTTTGATTGAATAGACCGTAAAGTGTATACTTTTTATCCCCATACATCCACGGAACCAAAACTGTCGCGAGCGTAACTAGATTAATTAAACTAGATTACTTAAATTGTACAATTAAAATTTACTCTCAATTTAATTGTAGAATTGATGTGAAGATGTCGTGTTGTGTTATTTTGTACAACCAACTGAATATTCTCCTCAGATCATTATGAACTTCGTAACACTTATAACAAAACATGCATATATACATCTTTTGCGTTCAATCTCGAAATAATTTAGCCAAAACTTTGATATACTGATAAGAATTTCAAAAGAATTAAGACCACCCAACGGCTCAGCTGCCGGTCCCACCTTATTTATAGTTTTAATTAAAACAACATAACTCAAGCTCGTCGGTTAAACGCGTTTACCTGACAGCTCGTAATTCTAAGCTTGCCTCCAAAACGTTCTTTAAATTAAACGACGCGTACGAGGGTGCTTCTGGGGTTGAAGCGCCCCGCCGCCCAGTTCCTGTTCAAAAAAATATATATCAAAACCACCGCGTAAGATACACGCGGCGATTGTAATAATTGCTTCCAACATAGGACTAATGAAATTAAAGTGATATTAGAGGAGTTAAGCATACCCCGGGTGGGTACTGTCAATTAGTCGTAGCGTCAGAGCCATTCTCGATAAATGTACTTCATTCAACACAAAAATAATCTATTCGTGCCAGTAGTTCCCACATTTATCGTGGTCAAACATACAAACTTATCAGCTTTATGTCATTAGTAGTAGTAAGTACTTTTATTTTAACACGTGGAATAGTAGGAACAGTTCGAAATCGCACTAAATAACAGTTAGGATTCCACGTTTCTTTAGGTTCGTGGAATCTACGCGCGGCTTTCTAGCCGAAGGGCCTCATCATGACTTTTGGACACCTTGAGATCACCTTGGAAACACCGGTTGGTCAAAGTCTCTTGAGGTGTCCAAAGATCATCTTTTTTATGGTATACTTGATCCCCTCGCCACTGACTACCGGGTTGGCACGTCGTGTAGTTTTAGCCGATTCAAGCCCGACATAATCATCTCCGTCATAGCCTAACTGAGATAGTACCCGGACGGGCTTAGGGTTACTTACACACGTAACGTAAAGTTCGTGTATGCTTTGACTAATCTAAAGAGAGTTAGTGATAGACACTTAAATAATATAGATTATAGGCCTATTTTCAGGATTGTCAAAGAGTAACAATAATGAAATGGGATATATCAAAGCTTAACACGCTTTTTACTTATTATTGGGCGGTGTTGACAATGAATGAAATTAATTCTAATGTTTATACATTTGTGGTACGTTGTAGACTGTGGATACAGATACAATAAAAATCTCGTGCCATTAAAATACTAGTGTTCGAACTTCTCCGCAACGGTTCGATCGATGTGTATATTCTTCAGATCTAAGAACAGAACTTAAAGAAAGCACATTTTACTCTGTAATTCCCACAAAATTATGCAAGTGAAACCGTGGGGTGTAGCTACAAATGTTATGATATATAAAAGTGGCATTTACCTAAAAGGCTTTTTACTGATATTGTCTGTGCGTGCGGGACACCAAGCACATGCTATGTTTAAATATGTCACGATAACGCCAAATACAGATGATATGTAATATGGAAAAGTCGGTAAAAAAGATACAAAAACAAATTTAAATTATCAGAAAAAAACTGAAAAAATTGAGTTGTAACAGCTATTAAATAGTGATTATCACAATTACTACTATATCACTAAATACTTATTAGTGCACAATATGTAAAATGAAAAATTTTCGTTTCTTTGATGTTACAATTAATATATTTTTTTAAATGGTGATTACGGATATTGTTGTATGACTTCCTTTATCGAGTAATTTAAAAATATTTTTTTTTCATAGTGTAGGTGAACAAAAGAGCAATCAAAGACTTTCAACGACTACCGATATGAACATCAGCATAATTGTGACGATGCGTTGCCCTCCTTTTCACCTCTCCCAATGGCCCACCTGCTACTCACAAACCGCACGAAACGCGACACCGCAGGATGTTGTGTCATGCACCATGCATGGCACGACCTACTCCTATGCAACATGGCACTACCTCTTACGGAAATATATATTATAATATCAATTTTGTTCGTACATTACATTTAGGGAAACTAAAAAATTTCGGATTGTAACCCAAACGGATGTGGAATGCATTAAGAGTTTAATAATATTAGGATAATTCCTAAGTAGGGATATGCATAAATATCAAAGTAAGGATGATATTCGTTACACTATTTCGCAGATACTAACTAGTGACTAGGTTGGACCTGCATAGTAAGAATACCTATAAATATTGCCTACATCATGCTACATGTCACAATTAATAATAAAACCGAGGATTGAGACGGTGGGCGCTCCATAGTGGAGGCCTACGTTAAACAGTGTTCATTCGTTCAAATATTAAGAAACGATTTGGTTCAATTCTGAAAGGGTGGTGACGCATTTGCTTAATCTCTGGGGTTGCGGATGTTTATGTGCATTGGTTATGACTTACCATCAGGCGCTCGTTTGCCACCTATACGCATATAAGGCTTTGAATAAAACGTCGCTTAAATTGGAATTATTTTATTAACATCTCTTAGCAACTTTTAGCCAAATGCAAAACATTTTATTTCTGCTACAATTTCATACCGAAAGAACTGATTTTCGAATCTTATCAATAGTTTTGCTTTTAAAATAGTTAATGTTAATTAAACTATTAGGCTACTAAATGAATAGGAAAGATTATTTTTGTTACTATAACCATATATTTTAAATTATTACTCTAGAGTATATTAATTTTATACAAAAAAGGAACTACCAGTGCGTTTACTTAACTGGAATAACAATATACTGATTCTTATAGCTATACACAGTGATTGAAGATGGATTTCATAAACAATTTTCTGGATCGTATGTGCTATGGGAAACTAAACCATAATAGCTACAGTCAAGGTTTAAAATATCACACGCTATGTACAATACATTCGGGATCGGACTACGCGCAAAATTGAACTTTATCTACACTTTAGTTTTCCTCATCACATACGATACAAAAAACAGTCAACTTGATTAATCTTCTAGGTGAAAGTATCACTCAATAAATGATGATAATAAGTGATTCACGGTTGTCTAGCACATACCTCACATCACCAATATTAAGTTACCTACAATTACGAAAGTCTTTAATATTTACATGTGACAAATTTTCATTTAGCACTATGTTGCAATCAAAATCAATCATACTTGAAGTTGTTATGTTCTTAGAAAATATTATTATATGTTGTTCCTTTGTATGAAGTCACAAATATGCGCATCATTTTGACTCTACCCACCGTTCAACTTATAAAATTCTTAATAATACTTTGCCAATTATTTTCATTCTAAATATTTACACGTGTACCATACTAAGCTTTATATAGAATTCGTTGCCTACTTTAATATATCTAGTAGGTAAGAACTAGCGAAGTTTCCAAGGTTACGAAAATCAAATTATATAATCATCAAGTTATGCGTCATTTTTGTTTTAAAGTCAATTTTATGTTCACAAATATATTGTTGGTTTTGTTCACAATTGTTGCGCTGGAATAAAGGTTATTTTGTATTAATTAGAATTAAATAACACAAGTATCATACATGAAGGTAACCAAAATTTTAAATTCTAAGACCTATAGTTATAATTATAGATGTTTTATTTTAGTGACATTTTTATTTAATAATAATACTGAAGATTATTTACAAGATGTAAACAAGACCAACAATATTTCACAAATTATTAATTTAAAGGTAGGATGAAACATAATTACTATTGTTTAATACATATCATCGACATTTACATAATTTTGAAATACATTTACATTTTTATCAGCCACTTTATTGCATTTTGATTCGATATATATCAATAGGGTCTGCCGCACTATATAAGATAAGTAAGTACTTACATATGAAAATATAATTTACTATTTGATTTTATTATTCTTATTCTTAATTAATATTAAAGATTGATTAATTGTTTAAAATTATATGTTTTAAACCGGTTTTTCATCAGGAGAAGCTACAGAAATCACGTCATTTAAGCACGAGGCAAAAATTCAGATATTGTTATCTAAAAGGCCATTTTATAGTTATTACTAGATTTTTCAAAATATTTATAAAGTCACTTATTTGTTAACTGTGTTCAATAACGTCACGAAAGACATAGTTATTTTAAATGCACTTTTATGACACTTATACATACACTAAGATTAAAAAATAGACCTTATTGTGATTTCTTATGAATTATGATCAATATTGAGAATCATTTCAAAAGAGTGCTTAAGACCCTATTACCTAACGGTTATATTTCTATCTACACTATGCTCTTTAATATTTTTTTAACAACGTCCAGAAATCTCAAGCAGTTTTGCCACTTGCAATTTTCTGCATATACGCCATGCATGCATCAAATATGTAGGTTTATAATATTACATCTTAATATTATTATCCTCAATTCTACTATACTATGGAAATTCTTTACATTCTACCACTACCTAATTAATCTAAAGCAATTAAATATTAGAAGTCAATAAATAAATAGTTATATATTAACAATATATCTTTCCCTTATGTAGTTCTACTTCAGCATCAGGCTTAGCATTCATTGTAAACAAAGATTTATACACGGACATTGGAAACTTTTAAGCAACGCAGCACATACTTAATAAGTCTAATAAGACTTCCAAAAGTATTTTTATATCTCTTGGGGAAAAGTTTAAATAAAATGAACTATGAAGCCCACATTCACACGTCGGGACTTAAAAGAGCGCCGTGTGAACAGAAGTATGGCCGCACATATGTTCCATTTTAACGCTTTTCTTAACGCGCTACACTTATGAAGCCTATAAACATTATGCTTGTTGTATGTTTTATAAAAGCTTGAACGTCATGTTTTCATAAAACATTTTTATATTGACAGAGCTCTATTACAGTAACCACGCATTAGTTATATTTACTGTTCAATAAATCAAACGATTATACTCATTGTGAATAAGAAATCGAAACGGCAAAAAGTCCTACTATAACAACGAAACATCGTGTAGTCGATAGGAGAACCTGCTCCTTTTTGAGTAAAAAAAATAAACGTTAAAGTATATCAATAAAGCAATAATAATCATATTATATTTCAATAAGTATTTATAATAATGTCACAATTTGAATATGATTAAGAAGACTTCATATAGGACATAGGACATATCCTATGTCCCGAAAGAACATAGGATATGTCCCAACGGACATAAATAACATCTAAGTAATTTACTTTAGAATTCAGAATTATGAATACTTTGTCAGTGGACGGACAAATAATGCGTTGAACAGAGCTTTTTTTTATAATTGGACAAGTCCACTTCACGCAAAACCAAGTAGGCTATTATTTTATTCAATTGTTTTGATAATTATTATGATAATGATGTTTACATGCAATTATTATGATTACTTAATAATTAAAAGTTTGATATATCCATAAATCGACAATTCTACCGTACGTTTCACTATATACAGTTTCACAGCACTTCAAGAAGCACAAAGTCACTATATCGCAATGCCGTGCCGCTCATCGTGAGAATGTTCAAGTGCAGAGCGCTCATAAAGCGCAAAATTGTGGCTATGGACAGTCCATGGAGTTGGGACTTGGCGGTCCCCCCATAACACTGTACGGCGGACTGTGCGGGGGCAGCGACTGTATCGATCCCATGGGTCCATGGTACATGTCCATTTCTAAAGACGCATCTGGAGAGCATTTCTCGGCCATTTTGTTTTCCTGTTTCGTCACCATTCGCCGCCACTTTGCCCGCGCATTCTGGAACCACACCTGCGAACAAAAAACTCACGGTTGGTGTCGTCACAGAAAATAATGCGAAGGGATCGCATTGAAATGTCGCGAGCAAAACGAAAAGTCGCCTCTCCTTAAAAAGAAAACAAGTCGCGCGGCGAAAAAATGTAAGCGCTCAGCTCGAAACCTTAAAACGCAGCAACGTTCTCGATGCATTATTCGATTTAATTAGTTTCCGTTTAGAATTTGGACGCGGAAGTTTCACTTACCCCAGCGCGATAAGTTTTAGCGTAGCACGTGAGAGAATGTCATGAGTTTTTCCGTTCACGGAAGAGGAGATTTTATCTCCAAATTGTTTACATCACTGACGTTTTTCAGTTGAACAATGATATTCCTTGCGTCCAATTTGCCGCTGATGTTCGCGATAGAGTTCTAAGTGCATATTCCACATTCCTCGCAGTTGTATCGTCCACAGTTATAGGTAAGGCATGCATAAAATAAGTCACACACGAAGAAGCTATCATTATATATAATTGGAGAAAAAACGTTAATTCACACATGAGAATTTTATAATATCAGAGATATTTGACCTTTGGCTTGTATAATTTTTAATTAGATTGATGATACTGTAATACTTTGAACATTTTTGCATTTATTAGATTTATATTATTGATTACCTACATAGCGCAGAGAATTTGAAAGCAGAAGTGGCAATGGGCAGTCCACATTATCCGCAGAACCGATAACCGAAATAATTGGGGAAGAAAGGTTCTCGACTGGCGGCCCCGTACCGGAAGACGGCGTGTGGGACGACCTCCTACCCAATGGACTGATGACTTGGTTAAGGTGGTAGAGAGCCTCTGGATGCAAGTGGCTCGTGACCGTGACCTGTGGCGCTCTGTGGGAGAGGCCTATGACCTGCAGTGGACGTCGTTCGGACGATGATGATGATGATATTAAGTAAATTTGTTATAGATTCTTTTTCTGACCAAAAAGTGATAAGAAAAATGTATTGAATTTTCGCATATTTAACCGTCGAATGTTCCTTGTGCGCGCAAATTATCATAGCCAATGGCGCGCACCCGTACATTTGGCCCCGCCTCCCGAGTCATGGCCGCTACGAATGTTGCATAATGCCAAAATTAGATTTTCGCTACTTACATTTACTTCTGAGAGACCACAAATCATATCAAATATCTAGTAGTATAGATTGTAACAAAAAAAAAATACAAACTAAACGATAGAATGTCGATGTCGATGAACTAGTGTTGTCATTACATTCATAAATTTAGTAAGATGAGAAGTAAGCCGATAGTGTCAAAGACATTCAATGAGAAATGAGTGAAAAGCGCGGGAGAAGACATACGCGCTAGAAGGATTGATGATCTCACGTCCGCACATGCCCATTGCCCGCCGCGCGCTGTCAAGCCGAGATAAGAATAAGCATGGTGGTCTCTTAGAAAAAAATAATATTCTTTATGAATGATGCGACTAGTTTGTTTATTGTTTCATTCATTTTTTTTTCTACGGCCGATTTTTTATGCGTTGAAAGTTTTTGTGACAAGATTTGATGACATCTTTTGAATACTTTTAACGGTGCAGACTTTTTTATTAAAGGCATTAAGATATAGCGATTCTTTATAATATAACGTTTTGATTATTTGTATTCCTATATACGAATATGAAGAACGTTATACATCATAACCCAATAAATGGGACTCCTTATAAAACTTAATTACAATATTTTGAAAAATATAATGTCTTAGTTCCAAGTTCGAGCGAATCAATTAATCATTGACTATATTCTGCCTAGTCCTTGTGCTTCCATCAATAATAAAAGCATTTATATCATTCACGTTCGTATGAAAGTAAGTTTCTTCTTAATTTGTTTTAGGCATACTATTTTGTATTCTCATATTTCTCTGTTAATTAACATAAAACTCGCTTGCGGAAAATAGTTTTTCAATGTAGCACATAAGTAAAAATAGCTAAGTAAGTAAAAATAGCAAATGATAATGGTCTCTACATATTCTGTTAAAATGTTTATATAACAACTAATAAAAATGTCTCAGTTACATAGATATACCTGTTACTAACACATGGCAGATAGTATAGCCTATCTGCCATGTGTTAGTTATTAATTATAATATTGTACTCGCTGTTGGTTTATTAATAAATAAAAAAATAAAATAATTAGCTAACTAAATACATAATGTAAATAAATAATTATAAAACTTTTATGAGATTAAAATGGATATATTAAATAACGATTATGGAAATATTTCAGTATTATGATACATGGTAACACATATTCGAAGTAGGTATGATCTATTAATATTTATAAAGTTAATAATATCGATTTTTAATAGTTTGTTCAATTGTTATTAATAATACATGTAAAAATCAACATAACTTTTTCCTACTGTAACATATTAATTTTAATATAATTGAGTAAGTTAATTTTAATTAAATACATTCAGTAGGTATTTAAATTATATTTTTATAGATATACATAATAACAATGTCGTTCTAGCCAATTTCAGCTACAGCGGCTAATCTGTATTGAAGCCACCTGCGCGGGACATATTGAAGCCCACAAGTGTTTGCGCAGACACAAGTGCACTCCCTACTCCCTCATTCTCCTATTCCGATTGGACGGCAATCCGACACGACCGTGGAGAAATCTGTCGCAGGACCGACGGCTTAACGTGCTCACCGAGGCACGGGGGTGTAACACCGGCAACTTCCTAAATCCGGACAGTTGTTAGAATTTAGAAAAATTCAAATAACACTTTTTGTATGGTCCGACCCGGGATTCCAACTAGGGATCACACGTCTGTGGTTTAAGGTGCTTACCACTTAGACCACAAGGCAGTTTAAGGTATACACAAATATGTTTATTATATAATTTTACAATATTATTTAGGTATGTAACTATTTTCATATTATCTAATAACAATTAAACACTATATGGGTTTTGATAGCATTGAATATAATCTATTCTTTAACAACTTGGCAATTAACATATCACGACAAGTATTTACTAAATTCAAGTATTTACTAAAATTCAATAAGTTATCTCAAATTTTGAAATGCCATTATTTTGAATTAGCGTCGGTATTTTGATTATATATGTATTTACCACAATTATTTAAATTTACAGTAAATATATGTTTTGTTTGGTATTGACAATTTTTGTTGCAAATTATGAATTCTTATTGTGTGGTGCTTTTCTCAACTAGAAATAAGATCTATAGACGTTTACCATCAGAGATATCATTTACAATGGCGACACCATCAGACGGATAATGTTTGAAAATAGTTTCAGTTGTCATTTACTACATTTCAATTTGCCATTCAAATCAACGCGGCATTGCTAAGGAAACGGTCAACGAGCGAGAAAATATTAATTGTAGAGCTTATTCGCTCGCTCAACAATCTAACAATTTAATATTTGTGGGATTTATTCGAATGAAGAACTACATATTTCTTGAAGTTGCAAAACGTAACCTAAGTATCGATTTAAACATGTGTTATTTTATAATATTTTACAAGTTTTATAATTATCCACAAGGATTTTTAATTATATATCGGCTCTATGCCACATTATTTACAGATCGAATTAAATAACAAAAGAAGTGTTACAGGTGTTAATTGTAAAAGGTGTAGAAAGAATCACCAATAAATTGTTAAAACCTGTTCCAGCGATAGACTTTCCCTTGCTTTAACCTTATTAAAGCCTTTCCTGATTATTAATTAATTACCTATGACATATATAGGACTAATAAATTACCTTTCTCCCAATTATTAAAGTGACTATTAGTTTCTCATAATTATTACTTCTAAACTAGGTATAGGGTATAGAACAACAACCTCATTTAATATAACCTAAAAAAAGTTTTCATAAATCTAATTACCATTTTTTCTAATTAAACTCACGAAACAAACTAGTAAATTTTAATATTTTTAAGTTTATTTATTTTCCAAAAGAATACTAGTTATTTATTTATAATTTAAATTTTAATATTATTTAAAGTAAACGGCAAATGAAACCACAGAGCTCTTGTACTGTAATAAAACTATCTCATGCTAAGTAGATATAAATCTAAGTGAGTACGTTTCGCGTCGGACATTGATAGAGTACTCTCCAGTGTTTGACTGTGTCTACATTAATAAACAATGTTGTAATACCAATGAGCCATTGACTTGTTTCAATATTTTCATTTCTTAATTTTTATACAACGAATTTGTTGACGCAAGGGTTGCAGCATTCCGACCACATGTATAATATATTGTTAATTTAATTATTACAACATGGATTTATGAAAATAAATTTAGGTTATTTTTAAAATATATGTAATTTTTAATCCGATAATATACTTATATAATGCACTTAGTATATAATAATATTAATAAACACAATGTGAAATTAAAATACCCCGAATACAACTTGATATCTCAACAAAAAGTTTATTCACTAGCTTATGATACGTTCAAAAATTAGAGTCAAATATAACATTTTAGAACCTCTCAAAGGACCATCATGATCAAAGGCTCGCATTCCACCTACGTGTAAATAAAAATTTAAGAGATGTGATTAATTGTCGCGTTTTCCTTAAATAAATAATATATTAATAAATTAGGAGGCCAGAGCGGCATGTCCGTTCGACGCGAGTTCTCGCGACTAAATGACAAATGGTTGCCTTTTGAAATCGCGGCGGAAATTATCTGCCCAACCGAGCGTCGCAGGACGATGCGTTCGCACTAATTACTAGAGCGTTTGATTGTGATCTCGAAACGTGTCACGGGCAAGAATGCACTTTAAATACAAACGTCCAAAGGTCATATTTCAACGTAACAATCTCATTTATTATTGTCACTGAACGTACTTAGGCAGTAAAATTATATCAGGCCTAATGTAGAGGTGTGACCATCCGCTACTAATTGCGGGGGTTGAGTCGCCTTCTGCGTTTCTCGCATTATTCGTGTGCTGTCAAGAAGCATCTTTATAGTATACGAAATTGTTGCATGAAAGCGATATAAATATAGAAGCGACAATTTAAATTAGGTACGGACCGTGAAAGTATTTTGGATTTTATGCTTTTGTTTTGGATTAAACATTTTTCAAAGCACACACACACACACATAGTTAGATTAAATCAAATAATTCAAGAAACTCTGTTTTCTTTCCCAGTCATATTAGGATGGTAGTTAATTATTTATTATCCCGTTATGTTTTCGGAATTAAAAATGTAATAATTATTATTTAAAATTCAACTATAGGGAATTATTAAATGACTCAAATAATGCTTCTTAATGTTCTCGTGTAATTTAATTACGCACCCGTACCCACTAACTGTTTCTCTGACAAAATATAAAGTATATTTAATTGTGCACGTTTTATTATAATAATTACTGTAATTCCTGATTAGAGTCTTGTCTAAATAAAAATGTTTTAATAATTTTCACAGTAATTCATGCTAATACAAGTTGATGAAACATACCGGGATAGAAAAGTGACCAAGCCTTTTTTTATATCGATTTTAGCCTAAATAGATTTCGAGCAGCGTCACTTCGCCTACTGGTCGTAGCGTTATGGTATATAAACCGTAGTATATTAATGTGTTATATATTAATTGTAAACCGTATACATTATTGAAACTATCATAGACAAAAAAATTCAAGCACGATGTGCAATTCCAGAGATTTGCGAGTAAAATCTTATGATTTATTTTATTATTAATAATAAAAACCTTTTTATGTATCGTTCATTGTGACATATGCTATGCTATTGTCGTAAAACGTTTTGCCAAACGAAAACTCAAACTAAGATGTCCATCGAATTGATCGAGTAAGTGGGCGAACAAGAAAACGTATTTTTCAATCAACTAATTACAGAGCCACTTGAACCAAAGCCATTTTTCAGTTCAGAGAAAAAAAACAGAAACCGAGCGAGTGACAAATCACGCAATTGAGGACGGAGGGAAATATGGTACGGCTTATTCTAAATGCGCATGCGCCGAGAATACGGTGACGCCTGGTAGGAATTATTCAAAGCGCCCTAACGCAATTAGGCGGTGTATACACAAACGTGTACATGTGAATGAAGAGTGCGATAAGCATGCGAACACAAAAAGTTGTTTTTTTTTTTCAGGCGTAATAGTGGACTGCAAACAAAAAATTATATTTTACCAGTTTTTTATAGTAGTACATAGTAATGTTATTTTATGTTATTAATACTTGAATAAATAAATAAAATTTATATACTATTTCCACGATTATTTAATTTACATTTACTTTTACGACCGGTTTCGACTTATCATAATCAGATACCTGGTAGAATTAATTACCTGAGTCATAAATATAAATTAAAATTAAATAATTGTGGAAATAGTATATAAATTTTATTTAGTTATTCAAATGCTAAAATGAATTTCCATCAAGAAGTCACAATACATTCAATAAACCATGATTATATATCTCTGTATTACCAGCTTGTATTTAACCCTTTATTTATTAAAGACCTTTTAGTAAAAAAATATCAAGGAATTTTCAAAGATGTTTACTTTTCATTCATTTATCTCTTACGTTGCCAGTTTCAACTTATTTTAACTTGGGCACTAGCCACTAAGCTGAGTCTAATAGCGTACAGCCTATTTAGGAAAAGCGACTTTGTAAAGTAGGAAGCTAGATCTTTCAAAATTATGTAAATAAACACGAGGCAGTGTGAAGGTTCTTTGTTACGACCTTTACAATTTTTAAAATTACACACTACTTTCTATCTACAATTCTTGGCAACAAATTACGTCCCACGGCTTCTAGAGATGGTAGAACAAGATAGTCCTACAATAGACACCTTTGTGTGAACCCAAAAAAGCAAAGCGGGCAAGATATATATATCACATCTTTTTTGTAACGTAAGTTTCTATATTTATTTTCTATATCAAAAAAGGAACTGAACGTGCAATGTCGAATGTAGTCCATGGTAATGGCAGATAATGGTTAAAGTCTGTAGGCTTTACAGAGACATTAAGGAAAGATGTAGTGCAAGGAAGAGTGGAGAATCAAAATTCTCGCGGCAGATCCACAATAAGATGGACAGATCCTATTAAAACAACTGCAAAATGTTCCCTCGCCGAGTGTACACGTAAAGTAACGTTGACAAATCCGGAAAAAATTAGCAAAAGCCGCTACCAGCCACGAAAAATCAGACCATCTATACTCAAGACCACTCCGTCAGGAGAGTACAACTGAGAAGAAGAGGAAGACGAATGCCCATTCGCCCTTACTGGAATACTTTAGAAAAAATTGTAAGAACGTCCTATCCAATGTTTAGTGCAAGTGTGTGTGGTAAGTAATTTCTAGGGCAGCTGAATTCAACAGCAAACTAAAAACTGTGCAAGACGAATGTGTAGGTATATATTGAATACATCTGGAATTATCTCGACAACATCTGATGTTATCAGCAAAATAAAATGGTATATTTCTTCACGGGAGCGTTCAACCAAACGCGGTGTACGAAAAACGAAAAAGCCTTATCTGAAATAAAAGCGAATGCGACTCGTAAGCTTTTTGCCAGAAAAAAATCTCGATCAATATTTGAAGGTCCGAAGGAGAGGGGTTCTCAATGCCTTCGTATAATTGGTTGAGGGAGAATTTATGCGGCGCGCGCTATCTTCGTTTCGGAGCGAGTCGGCTTGGTTCGGTATGTCAATAAAAGGACCGGGTACTATGCCTACCGTTCATACATACTATAGTATATTTTAGATGTCGCAGCCGATACATACATTACAGCTGTTTTATGTTTACATAATGAACGTCTTCTTGTATTGCGTTTCGGTACAAGTACGAACTGTTTTTTCCGAATAGAAGTGAATATTGAATGTTTCGTGTGCACTGCTAGCAATTGCTAATAAATAAGGCCAAGGTGATTTTAACGTCGATGAAGGCGGGAATGACATTAATGATGATTATAATGTTATTGATAATTATATTGCACTCATAAATAACGTGTAGTTGTTTGGCACTATGGACTAAAATTAAGGTGACTCAATCTGAACTTCGGCAAATTAATAATTTGCCTTATTTAATGATATAAGCCTCAAAATATAAAAAAATACTGTTCCAACTCTGAAGACATAAATAGTCATTTGAAATGTTATCTACGCATTTTATAAACATACGTAGCTTTCTTAAACATGGTAAATAAATTAAAAAAAGAAAAACATAAAACATATGGTTTTTTTTTGATACAAGAATAGCGATTGTATGCATAAGTATACACTCATACGGAAGATCGAACACTTAGATTCAATAAACATGGAGCAAAATGTTAATATACGTGTTATGAAAGGTCGATTTCTAAAACGTTGTAATTACGAAAACAAAGGAGGCCTCTTTGAAGCCACCGTTCAAGATCCACATTTAAAGGGCCGTTAAAGCAAACAAATTAGGAGCAATATGAAGGTCTAAACGGCAAAATATACAGAACAGTGTTCCAAACTTGTTAGAATGCACTATGTAAGAAAAACTTGTTTGTACTTAAAATGAACTCTTGACAACGCGCTTTTTCCTTACAGACCTTTGTTGTAATTCACCTTCATTTTTCTTTTTCTTTTGACAGCTCTGTGCTGACGTAAGCGGCCAGTACAGCTTTACCGGTTACTATAAGACACAACGGGCGACGGTCTAGGTGAGATTGTGGTCGACAGGGGGGACAGACTGTACTCCCAATTGTCTGTCCCTTTCCCACAGATGGGAAGGATACATCCCGCTAGTTACTTAAGGTAATGGGTAATGTAAGGTAACTATTATTATCTTGCCCAAGGGGACCGATTCCACTACCCCCTTAAAGAGAGGGACAGCTCACGCGCGGCAGTTAGAGTTGGCATTGCATTCTCGTGGGGGCTGGAAGAGGTCGTGTCATACGTCCCTGTATGCTATTGACATAAAGACAATCTTTTATATATATGTATATATATATATATATATATATATACATATATATATACATATATATATAATATATATATTAATTTCACGACAGTTATCGATATCGACTCTTCAGTATGTACATGCATAGATAAAGATGCATGTTGGCATTTATTGGAACGGTTTAAAAAACAAACCTAAATATTCAAGTTTTGACTTGTGCCGGCACTCCCGGAGTTGATTTTTAACCTAAATATGACTTACGAAGTCCATTAAGAAATTACAACCTTAAACAAACAATAAAGCAAGCTTAGTCTATTATCAACTCTACGTTACTCATAATATTTATACTTTTGTTGTTATATTCTAGAAAGTGTAAAAGTAATTGCTTTCTAAACATAGTGTTAGAACATCGTAAAATGTCTGTAATTATGTTATAATATTACTAATATAATAAAAAAACATATTAATTACATGTGACATAAGCATTTTATTTAATGTAATATATTTTTTTATTCAATGTTATATTTCATTTTTGATTTATATCGCTATAAAATGAAGTTGTTAAGAGGAACACATATCATTGTAGCATTTTTAAATGTACACGTTTCTCTGTAACTTTAGTGTTGAATTGTATTTTAGTATTCGTTTCTTTACGTACCATCTAAAGGTAGAAATCTAGTTTTTTATAGTCGAACAACCAATCGCAGCCTTTTCACGACTGCCAATGCCTATAGATATCCGCATTATTGTTGTCACGCGAGTGCGTTGCCTTCCTTTGCCCCTCCCCTCCAATGGGCTAGTGGCGTCAAAAACCCGTAAATGGCAACACATCTGGCAAATAAGATGAATTACATTATATGCTACGTAGTCCTAGTTAAGTATACTTTGCGGCAAGATTATAAATATAAAAACTAAGTGTCGAATTTCGACAACCATTGTGTACGCATCTGTTCTTCCCATATGCGTATATTATTATATGTATATTGATACGTTCTGAAGAAATAATAATGAAAAAAAGAAGGAGGAAATGGTTTTCCTCAAGTTCAATATGATACGTTGGATTACTTGCCAGTGTATCCGAAATACTGAACTTAAATTTTTTTCGCCTGCTACGAACACGCTCAAATACTCCAAATAAGATATGTCCAAAACCACTCTTTTTAACATGTTACAAAATAAATTTTTAAAATAATAAAAAAAAAAAGTCTGGAGGTTGCAAAATATGTATCAACTCGAAATGCTATTAAATAATTTGATCACAATTTATTTACGTCTTCCTAAATTGTAGATATAAAACATTAATTATATGTTACCTATATAAATCATTGGTATTTTCTGTGTTCTCATAAAATAAAACCTAGAAGATTTAACTAAATTATGAGTGATTTCTATCTGTAATAAAAAAACATTAAATCTAAAAACATAATAACACACAAGGTCATGATCAATTTTAGTTAGAAACATGATTCCTGCACTAGTAACGGATAACATTAAAAAGTTCGACTCAACATTATCATAACTTGATTTTCATGTATTTTACCTGGATAGTTGTGCGCTGAGTGTGATTTCGAGAGGCCCGCTACTTTAATAAGAACCTGTTTATTCAAGCTTATTTATATGGAAACAATCGCAATGTCATTATAAATGTTCATCAAAGCAAAGAACATTCGCATCGGCTACACATAAAACTTTCAATACACATATAAACCATGAAAGACTTACCTAAAACATACTTGTATAAATCACGAGTAACCGAGGATGATATAGAGAACATTATCATTACTTTTAAAGCCACAGATAATGTGGTTAAAAGGAATATTATTGTCCATATTTAAAACCAAAACATTAACAAACACGACAACGGTGATGAAAGAGACACACAAACCGACATCCAGATGTGATCTACAATTATTTATTTTTTTTGTATTTTGCACAAATATTTCACTGCAATAGCAATTTATGACCTATTATTTTCAGTTTATTTTAAGACAAATTGAATGCCAAATCGATTTCAGTGCGAGTTATGATTGAACTAGCACAAGACCGCACCAACTTCGCCTGTGAATAACATTCAAATTATATAATACTAAAGCCTTCCGAAATGGCTTTATACATTAGAGTAAACCACACGGAAATCCGTTCAGTAGATTTAGGGCAAATCGATCACATATAGACTGACAGCTTTTGGGGATATTTTTTTTTATAATAAGTATAGATTTAATGGATAATTGCCTAATATCATCCTCGATGCCCATTGTATTTGTATGTAATTAAAAAAATATGTTTACCTGCAAGACTCTTTTCGGTAATCCTGTCTTCTGACTCAACTGCTTAAGATCCTTCGCGTCAGGATTGTGGTTTATTGCAAAATACGACTTCATGGTGCGAAGCTGATGGTGTTTGAAGCTGGTGCGCATCCGTTTCGTGCGCGATGTGGACCCCAAGGCGCCACCGCCGCGGAAACCAATGTCCAAATATTCCGGGTTCAGATCTGATATGAGAACAGAAGTCACGCTGCTAAATGCTAAACATTAAAACTTAAACTATTTTATAATGTAAAATTGTTAAAATGTACGTGTAAATATCGACAATTTTGCATTATATTTTAATATTACAACACAACTATTGTTTAAATAATAATATAACATGCATAATATCCTTATAAATTTTAGTATATATAATTTAATTGACATGTATTGTACATAATAACAATATATGATAGTTATTAACATAATTCACACGCATAGCATTTGAGATAAGTTCGCATTGCCAATTCGCGACAGGAATCATTAATTTAATGGAGAATCTTAAAGATGCTAACATTATTTACAATGAAATGCTTCTGTATAATATTAAATCATGCACATAATTTTAATTAATTAATTAAAAACCTATTAAATTTTAAATATTTTTATTGGAGTACCTATTTTTTATGTCTATTTACGTTACGATAAACGTAAATGATAAATTTTACTTTGATAAATCTTTAGTTTAAAACCCAATTGTTATTGTAAATTTAATTCTATGTGATGTAAATTCAATTTTAAACCCGGTACATTTTATGAATGTTCTACATATAAATAGGGTAATATTAGACAAGAAATAAAAAATATGATATTTGTAACATTTTTTTTAATACTTGTCTAGTGTTACCCTATTATATGTAAATATTAAAATGTACCGGGTTTATAATATATAAAAATCATAAATTTTCATTTATGATACACTGATAAATATTATAATTATATTTTGATTATTGCATATCGGGCTGATTGTAACTAGAAATTTATAATATTGATTATGGAAAAAATAGTAGAAAAGGAAAGGTAAGAGACGTTTATAACTTTCGTATCACAATCTTAGCTGGTATCCCAAATTATTACTTTTATGTTACTGAACTTTCGCAAAATTATATAATTTTGTCCTACTTAAAATAGACGCTATTTTATTTAGATTTATAAAAAAAAACTATTATAACATCCACAACACGCGTGGTAGATTAACCACTACATCAATAAAATAAACCGACATTGAGCTGCGAAATAAAAATGAAACCCACGACGGCCCAGCTGTATAACTGAAATAAACAACTTCTCATACGAGTCCTACATAACATTCCTATACAACTTTTTTTTCTAATTCCCATTTACAACGTAACGTATCCATGAGGGGAATAGCTGGCTCACCGACGGGTTAACGATCAATAAAACATCCACCAATAAATATCACAGCAACCGAAATTACCGGCCATACGAATATTACGAATGTAAATGAACAGTCCCTATTTTTACACTATAGCAAAAATCTTACTTTAATAAGCACACAAACTCTAAACGATTGCCAAAATTAAACATTAAATAGAGCGAATTTCGTGATTGTGCCTACTCTGAGAATTCGCGTCGATAGAGCATTGAAAAAATATCTTTAGATCACTCAAGGGACTTTTGTAAATTTTTGAATTAAATTACTTTTTTTATGCGCACTTGACTTTAAAAGTGAGATGATGAATGTGTGATGAAAGTGTTACGGAATCGAGGTGAACGGCAGTTGAGTGGAAGATATACCGAAGAGAAGATGAAAAGAAAGGGTTACGTTTCGTATATTACTGCAGGTGAAGAGAGCTATGTACGGGGAGATATTTTAGCTAGTCTATAATTATATTAAAAAATAAGGCTAAGGTGGAATTTTGTCGCGTCATAGATTGTAAAATATATCTCAACACTTTATCGTGATATTTCCACAGAATCGAAACTTACGTTGACAAAAACAGCTAGCTTTCAAGATAATTTTATCTTTTGACATATTATTGATATTGTCAAAGACGTCATATTAAAATTACTCTAGTGATCATTATAATAATAACGGGTTACTGTCAATCTGCTCCGGTTACTATCACTAGATAAAATATAACATCACGGTTTTGTTATATGCCTGCAACTATACAAAGATAGAAGCAACATTTTTCACATTATGAATTAGTTATACTATGACATATAATCTTCAGCTTAAGCTTAGTTGTATGAAGCTAAAATTAAGAAACAAGCTGCTTATAGAAACAGTTCTGAGCTGTATTTTATTTCTTCATACCGCGAGCTGAACAATTACTCCTGTCGGTAGTTAAGCAACTGCCCGTAGAATTTACTCGAGGATTAATGGCCACTTCGGACATTTGCGTAAAACGAAAAATTAATGCTTTGACTCCACGCTTTTTGCTTGGGCAATAAAAATGCATAAGCAAAATCTCGCAGTCAATTCATTCAAAATCTACTATAGTAGATTTTGAATGCATATTGCATTTGATATTATAATATCTGTCTATTAAATATTTTAATAATCTTTCTATATTTTAATATTACAGGGATGTTTCTAACTTTGTTTGTTTGTAGGTGGTAATATGTTAAAACAATGATCATATCATGAAAGTATGTTTACTAACTGAAAGCTACACTATTCAGGCGTGACAAAGACGGTATTTTGTGATGACATAACAAATTTTAATTCTAACATCGGAGAAATTGGGCACGGATCGTCTTGTAATTAATACATGTGATTCAAGGAATTTGTATTTGAAAAGTCTATTCGAATTCCAAGTTAAGTTATACCACCAAAATGTTCCTGAAATCACCAAAATGTTACGAGAGCGTCAGTTTGTTGTTTCAAAGTCGCTTCGATTGGACGAATGTCTCGAGCAGTTTTTATAGAATATTTGCACAAAATAGTCTTTTTATTAAATTTTGGCCAGGCAATAAAATACCACTACTTGTTTTCATACCTTTGCTTACATAACCAAGTAACACTACATATTTTACTGTTACTTAGGCAGTTTCACAGTACATAAGTAGTTTGTAAGTTACATATGCGATAGCTAATGAAAGCTTAAAATGCTGGACATTGACCTTGCCCATAGACCGCCATAGTTCACGGTTATGAGCCACTTGTATCCAAAAGCTAAAAGCTTTTGGATACAAAATGTATTTAATCTGCACAAATTGTGAATAGTATCAAAGCTATTTGAGTTACATAACACTCGGCACAAATCGCGTCCTCGCCATACCTTGACCACTTGACTGGAACACAATAAGGCGGTCGAGAACCGATCCTAGCCGAGATTCGCCGCGTTGACGGAACGTTTATATTTGCTTGACATGATTTACGCACCCACTGTCAGCGATAACGTGGCCAACAAAACAATTAAGACCTACGTGGCTACAAAATAAGTACCGTACCTAAACCTACATGCAAAGGAACTAGGTACAAGTGCAGTTCTTTTTAAACTGGTGGCCTCACGACCGCTTCGGGCGCTCGTGCAAAGGCTAGGTGATACGGTCTCTGGGTAAACAGACAAGTATTTGCATACAAGAGAATTTCTGAATACCTAAATTGTACTCAATCTTAACGTTTCCATGGGAACGTAAAAAAATGTACCGCGTTGTTATAAAAACGTTAAAAAAGTCGACTTCTGGACTCATCAACTTATCGACACGACACCGGGCGGGGACGCGACTTAAATAAGACATTATTAATAGATTGAGACACAAAATGTACAGAGATAACGCACAGGATGGGGGAAAAAAATATAAAAAAGACGGTTGGGTTATAAAAAGATCATTGCGATCCCATAAATCGTAAGCACCATTCATGTAAGGTCGGCAAAAAACCGAGATATCCTACACGATAGCTTGTCGTCCGGTGGCCACAAATTTTTTTATACCTGTCGTTATTGTCCCAACGGATGATGGTGCAAAAACGAAAACGTCTAAATAACGGTGGTAGAACAACCCAGTCGTATCGTAACACAATGACGTCACGATGTTGCCGAAAACTATACCCCAATCTGGTATGTTTCATCGACCAACATCTGCTTAAACCTGATCACCAGCAGTTTCCATCAATAAATTTTACGTGTAAATGTGTAAGTATAGAATATACAAGTTTGTTAAATTTAAATATACAAAATATAATAAAGAATAATTGTAGGACCAAGGAAATTTCGTGACAAAAATAATACATCATATTTTCACGCATCGTTAAATTGCCTATAAAACGGGAGAAGAATAAAATCGATACTTGTAAACTCAGAAAAAAACCAAACTATAATTCACATAAAGCATTTAATCTAGATAATCTGAATAAAATCCGTCAGTGCGGTGTTATTGTAAATCAAATAGATATCCACGTTGTTATTAATACGTCAATATTAACGCGGAGACATCGACATTTAAATTTACCCTTTAAAAGCACAGGTATCAACGAAACGTTTATTTAACGCTACCGTGACAGAAGTCATAATTAGCTCTAGTCAGATATATCTGACCGTGCCGTTATAGAGCTAATTGCAAAGGCCAACCGAGAATTAAATATGTTACTTTATTAATTTATAGCCGTACCACTATCATTGTGAGATAAGTGAGTGAGATTAGTATTCAAGTGTATCTCACTGGCTTTACGACCCTTGCCGGGCGTGCGATTGGTGTTGTGATATGAATCAGTCTAATGCGTTTATCGAAGTGAAATATAAAACAATTGATGTCGTTAAGCTTTTGTAATATATCGTCGTATTATTAATTTATTCGGCGTATGTGTTTTACCGCATGGCATGACAGTAGGGGTCGCTACCGGCGATCCTAACTCATGCCCGCTCGAGTGCGAAGCTCCGAAGCGCCGACCATAAATTCAAATTTTATTATTACCTTATAACTGTAGACTTTATGTTATAGATATCAACGGACATCAACATACGACAGTGTATAAGATAATACATTAGTCCATAGTGACACAGCATGTGCCAAATACGTTTCTTATTTTATTGAATAACGTAAAACGTAACAAAGTAAAATTTTGTTTAAAATATTCTGTATTTTCATATGAGAAGGTAAAATAGCTAGGATCTCTGTAAATAAGGCCTGTACTCCAAAGCGTGTCGGTCGTAAGTAAGTAAGTAAGTAAGTAAAATGCAATGTGTGGTAATAATAAAAAATATGTTCACTCAATACACAATAGTGCCTGTTCTATGTTAAGTAAATTGAATAGACAAAGTTTTAAATGCAATATAATTAAAAATAAATATTTCGATAGGTAATTTAAATATTAACTGACATATTAACTGATAATTCTGAATTGTGTAAGTAACTAAGTAATTAAAATAACTGCGTGATATTTGCATATTTAATTGTTTGACCAGAAATATTATTTTTAACATAGGAAGATAATTTAAATATATTTATTTATTCATCTTAAAATAATGGCTTTAACCAACACACACTTTGCTTTAAACACGTCCCAATGGACACACCATTGGGACGTGTTTAAAGCAAAATAATGTATTGATAACGCAAATCATACAAAACATCACTTTGCCAGTATCTCGTGTTGAAAGTAATCAGAGCATTTAATGGGCGCGTTCGTTATATTTAAAAAGAATTAAATACAAACAAATTCACCGGCGCAACAAAAGACACTTTTTTCACAACCGTTAGATAGTTGGCAGCATAAAAAATACATAAGCAAAACATTTTATTCTAAATTCAAAAGAGGTTTGAGTGATAAATAAGGTTTTAATATAAAGCTATTGGGTCGGTGTGCCACTGATACAGATGTCTGGAGCGAGATAGCGGCGGTTACAAAACGAAGCGACATGGATATCACATTAGTCGAGTGACGTGTAGTAAGTCCATAAGTAAAAGAAAATTATAAATTACATTTTGTTCATTACTGTTTTAAAGACTCGTTATTTATTTCAAAGATAAAAGGTGTTTAGCAACTATCTATTCCAATGGCGGCTACCTAATAAATTAATTTTCTTTTTCTCTCACATGTGGTGGGTAATTTTGTAACAGTATAATTTTTTGTTAAATAGTATGTAGGAGAAACGAACAATCGGAGCCTTTCAACGACTACCGACGCCCAAGATCATCAGCATTATTACGCCGA
>JAFELO010001349.1:206350-222649 GCA_017140195.1 Eumaeus atala
ACCGGCTACACATAAACCGCACGAAACGCGACACGGTAGGTGTCACTTTACGGCGGTGAGCGAGAGATACCTCCCCGGTCGTGCCGGCCAATTCCGTCGCATAGGACGATGTAGTGTCATTCACCATGCATGGCACTACCTCCTCAAATGCAACATGGCACTACCTATTACTAAACTAGTACTAGTACTAAGAATTTCCATAATAATAGTAACTAAAGCTGAGGAAATGCCGATAGACGCAGATGGCAGCAGCGCCATAACACTGTCAAATTTTTTTTTCTTCTCTTCATGTGTTCATTATTGTAATTCTCTTCAGTAATTAGTGTTCGCCTAGATTTTTTGTGTGTAAATTTATAAGAAGCTTCCTTGTATTGTACAGTGTGTTCTCAAAAAAAAGAGCTATTTATTAATAACTATTCCGATTTATTCTGATCACGTAACACCTAGACTTATGGTACGCATATAAGAATAGCTACAAATTAACAGATAATTGAGATGTAATATAAGAACGCCACTCTTAATTCCTTGTTACAAAAGCTAGGTCACAGATTTGAAACACTCAGCTTACACGTTAACCTGTAACACAATTTCTTACGGTACTTACTGACGAGGTGTGATAAATCCACAAATATTAATACACGCAGGGTATCCATCTAAACTAATAATTATATGACGCTGAAGAGTATGTTTGCGTGATTGAACGCGCTAATCTCCGAAGCTACTATCCAGAATTGAAGAATATTCCCGTTTTGATTATTCTATTTATCGAGGAAGGCTATATAACAACGACGCCACGACTGATAGGACCGGTGTTAAGCGAATGACACCGCGGGGTGATTTTACTTCATTTACGCGGGTACTTTTGTGGTTGTATACGACAAGTCTATTTGTAAGTTATCACGTTGCGTAGCCTTTATATATTAGAAGCCATCAAAAGAGTAATAAGGTGAGAACTTAACCTAAATATTTTTTTATAGTATAGCCCCCATTGCAGTTAAGTAACAGGGGCCATTTGGTAACTACCGACGCCCATTAACATATCCATATGCATATGTCTTGCACAGCTTTACCCCGTCCTCCCCTGTCGTGCCAGCTCTATTCAGTTGTATGGCACTACCTCTTACTAAAATCCACCATTATTGCTTAAAGTATGTATTGCTTTATCTGGATATTTAATTAATCATGTTTTATTTTCCAACCTCGCTGAGAAATACATCCCTGTTCATAGGTAACAATTAAAAAACTTTTTAAATAAATAAATAACAAGACGAATTACTTATCTCAACGACAAAGACATACCAAAGGTATTTACTTTTGGTTTCTGATCATTTGATCAGAAATGCCTTAATACGTACTACCTACTAATCTTTAGATGGATGTTTTATTTAATATTTTATACAAGACTATTTAAGACAAGTATTCATTCATCATTATTACAAATTTATCTCATGTTTGTATTATAACATTACTATTAATGTATAATAACACAAAAATAATAAAAAAAACATCTACATAATATTCTTAAACACTAAGCCCACAATGTGAAACTCGTACAAAAACTTATAACACCGCCCGTTCTCTGTTGACAACTTTCGTGACATTCTTATCTTTTATCGGAATAAAAAGAAACAAAAAAGAAACTTGAAAGTATCGATGCAGCATTTTTGTAAATGAAAATAAAAAAGGTCATTCTTTTTTCCAAACCAACTACCGTCGGCAACGGAACGCGACCACCATATCTGCTTAATCGTCAGACGCTACTCGAAATGTCCGATACCGAAACGAGAAAAAAGTACACCCGGCACATATTTTGGCAGGAAATAAATCACGATCGTCCTTAGATGTGGCTTTATAAAAGTTGTGGTGGCGTGGAAACCAGACTGGTAGAAAACTACGAAAATAGCTGGAGAAAAAAAAGGCAAAGGTACCACGTGACCCACGGAGCAGATGCGACAACTTCATTACGAGCCATAACTTACTTCGCTCCCGTTATTGAAGTAGGAAATGTTATTTTTTGTATGCCCGTTACTGAGTAATTTATGGTCACAACGTTCCAAAAGCCGCCCCGGTCGAGTTCTTGTCGTCGAACGAAAAATGTAATTATAATTAGCTATACGTAGGTTCAGTGCACTGCGAATGATTATTTTTTTAGTACAACTGAATGGAAATATTTTGTTGAATAAATTTTTAATGTAAACCAATAATTTGGCTACGATATATAACATTGTAGCAGAAGTTTTATATTATTCAATATATCCATTACACATGGCGGAGCCGACGCGATTTATTATGTTATGTAAACTTTTTCGTTGTTTTGTTAAGAGCATCGATGTGCCTTTTTTTGCTGTTATTGAAATACATCAATAAATTACTAAACTATCACTTAATCATACATAATTTATTTGCAAATTTGTTTGGGGAGACTTTGAATGGAACTAAGTTTTATGTGAATGCGTTCGCAGATTCCTGTTCATCTTCAGCGCAGTTAAGGCTTGAGAACGTTTGTCTACCTGAATGTCCTAGGACATCAGGTTCACTTGGACTTAGTCAAAAGAGCTTATTCTCCTTTTCTTTGCAATAAGAGATGCTGCATCCTGATATTTTATTAAAACCATATAAATGGTTATTATATAAAGAAAGGATTATTATTGATATGAATGTGGTGCGGTATGAAAAAATATGCAGTGAAAAATAGTGTGGACAGTCGGGTGAAGTGTAACACGAGAGTAACACTTAATGGCGCTTAAGCCGTTTATGACTATTACCTTTAGTTACATCTTTACCTTTCACTTCAGAATCATGATTTTTTTCGTAGAATAGAATGAGCGATCGGGGCCTTTTGACAACTGCCGACTCCCGTAGACATCCGCATTATTGTCATGTAACGATCTCGACCGATGATGATCAGATGCGTTGATTTCCCTTCCTCCTCCCCTCCAATGGGCTACCGGCTCACAAGACGGACGAGTCGTGACAATATAGTACGGCGGTGTCATGAGAGAATTACCTCCCCGGTTTTTGTCGTTATAGGATTATTTAATTAAAATCTTACAGACAAACAGATACTAAGTATTTAGTGCCCACTACATAGATACACACGTAATTAAAACCAGAAATAAAAAATCTAGGTCAAAATCGGCAGTTGTTGGGGTTCGAGCCCGGGCCTGCCGACAAAACTGGATTAACATAGACCAGTTTTCACTGTCTCTAGTGTAAACAATTTAGGCGTAAATTATGTCACTTACACGGTATATTTACTAAAAAAAATATACCTTCATTTATTTTTTAAATTTCGATTATGACTATTACTTTCAGTTGACGTAACTATGATGGAGTATATAAGCAATTACATAGTAACGCATGTGCGTAAAAAATGTATCAAAACTGTAGGGCAATTCTGTATTTATTTCCATTTTGCTTTGATTTGGAAGAGGCATTACCATTACACCTATATAGACTTAAAATGTATTTCAAAAATAGTTGGCAAGGAGGTAGGCGTGTAACGCATTAAAATTTTAACAATTAATTTCATGCATTTGAGTTAACAATGTGCCTGTACGTGGGCCTCTTATGAGCCATTCCCACGTCGAGGCGTGGGACTGTACCTGACTGTACACCTTTCACAAAATTTACACAACCGCGGTCCCGTATATGATAATGCTACCGAAAACGGTACGCGAAAAAACCGGCCGCATATGCGAAAACGTATAGTCTGAGTACATGCCTGGCCATATACGTCGACCAACCGATCTCATGTTGAACATTTAAGATGGCGAATAAAGAAGCGCTTTTATATAACTTATATACTCTCTGCGGTGCAGTGTCGTAAGCATATCACATAGCTTTTGTGCTACGTGTTAGCGGTTTTTGACAGTTAATGTCAATTTCGCCTTAATGTCGTTTTAAGATTCCTTGCGTATAAAGCTGCCAATTATAAATTAAAGAACGCAGAGCAGCTAAAATGTTCTGATTCTCTTGCAACACTGAAAAATGTTACTCAAAAACATTCAAAAAAATGAATATCCTTCTTCCCCACGTAGAAGTGTGAGTGTGGATACCGTTTACCTTGCAACGTGATCTACGTCATCCTAACATCGAATAGCTGTTTTAAGAAATTGACGAATAGTAAAATTTTACTGGAATCTTTAAATTTACTTAAACACATATTGTATGCCGTGGGTGTTCTAGTATATCTACTGGACTTACGAGTTGTGGATGTACTAGCACACCTCAGCCCACCTGTTCGGGGATAATACGCGTGAAGGTACTTACTTAGATATCATATCCCATCCCCCATTTTAATTGTAGCAGACTCTTGTAAGGTGTTTTATAGTGTAGGGGGACAAACGAGGAATCGGAGTTCTTCTACAAGTACCGACGCCCACGTTCAGCAGCATTACTGTGCCATTGCGTTGCCCAACTTTTCACCTCCCTCCAATGGCTACTGGCAAACCGCACGAAACACGACACCGTGGATGTCACTTAACGGCGGTATCGAGTGTAGGGAGCTGAATTGGGCCGCTCCAATTCAGCTGCAATGCAGCATAGCACTGCCTCTTACTAAAACGTATTACCATGATTAGGTATGGTATATTATGATAATGAAGTTAAGCTGTTTTCTAAACAATGCTTAATATGTCATTGTAGTATCTAAAGTGAAACAGAAACCAAAATTTTCATGAGCGATTATTACTAAAATGTTTATCCAATACTTATTTGTAAGTTGTTCAATGTAATGATTTTATAAAGTTAAAGCGACTGTAGCAAAGTATTGACATTGTTCTTAACATAATTTTATGCGGCTCTGTCTGTGGCGTGGTGTGTGCGGCTTCTCTTGTGGTCGTGAACATTATGTTGAAAATCTGTCAATATAATTATATAATGACTTTTACAGCCTAAATGTGAACGGCAAAACTTTCAGTTGAAAATCTTGGCGGGAATATTAATATTGTGCTATTTTCAACGACGTCGCCGAAGTATTTAAAAATAACGAATCGTCCAATTCCCAAGAAACGTAAGTTTACCATTTGAAAACAAAAAATAAGTTACAAAGTACTAAAATGACTTTAGTATTTTAGAGCCTTTGTATTTGTTTCTCCTCGGAAACTGACTTTTATCTATAGACTGTTCTCCAACACATGTTTAAAATGTTTTATAATAATAAAATATAAACAATTAATTCCTATCTACTCGGGATGCGTTGAGCGTAGTGATTATGAGTGCTACACTCTTCTACGGCTACTATGAGGGCAACGCAACTGCATAGTAATTATGTGCATGACACTACATCTTCCTAGACGGGATCGGGCCGGCTCAACTGGGGAGATACCTCTCGCTCACTTGATACCGCCGTAAAGGGACACCGTTTTGTGCAGTTTATGAGTAACCGGTGGCCCCTCGGGGGGGTTGAAAAGGAGGGCAACGCATCAGCATAATTATGCTGATAATCATGGGCGTCGGTAGTCGTAAAAAGGCTCCAATTGCTGGGTTGTCCCCAATTCTTTAAAAAAAACTTGATCTAAAAATAAAGGAAATAAATAGTGTCTTTGGGTAGCCCCAGTTGTTTAGTGAATATGCCTACATTTCTCCGCCCGCCCCATCCGCCTAAAGATTTACACGCACATAAGAGTGAAGTTGTATTCATATTTCGGTTTCATTTTACGTGGGGTGACACACCCTCCCAGTCCCGAATAGAAATTAGTAACAACTATAAAATATGATATCCTGTTTGAATAAAATTAAGATTTGGTTATAAGTGATATTATACTAATGCAATAGATGCGATTGGCTCGCCCCAAGTGAACGCCACTGACCCCCACTAACTGAAATAGATTCAGTTAAATCAATAGTGATTTAGGGGTTAATTACCCTAGAGGTGAATCACCTTGATTATCTAAGACAAAATTTCTGATTCCTATTCATCTATTAGATTTGTTAGACTTATTTGTCTTTGAATATTTTGGTTGTATTTTTATTTCCGCCTACCCTATTAGCGAAACGGCGTGAAAGTGTGTTTAAGTGTATATACTAAAAAATGAAACTCACACAGAATTATATTTTTTTGTAGTTTTTGCGGATAAAATAGCAATAGTATTTTTACAGACGCCCATTAACATCCGTCACCTTAATTGTTATACAATTGTGGTGTGCCCCCTTTTATCTCAGCCCCCCCCCCCCAAAGGGCCTCCAAGAGAACGTAGTAAAACCTATAGAACGTAGGACAATTGATTTGGGCTAGCCGGTTACTACGTCCTTAAATGGCATTTCATAATTATTGCATAAGATTAAAAATGAAAGAAGTTGGTTCATTGAAATGTGGCGGGTATTAACATGATCACGGGCACGCGAGCACGTGAGTAACTTGTTCTCGCTATTTTAAAACTAACCTAGGTTTAATTCGGCATGATTTATTCATCGTACGTACGGAAATGTTATATGGCTATTGTGTGGCTATTCGATGTAGAGGCACAAAGTATTTGTGTACCATTTGTTTTGATTTATATAACGCTACTTAGTGCCACTTTTTATAAGCGGTTCGTTACCAAGCTTTGCAGAAACCATTACTTTTTCTTGACCGGTGAAAATATACCTTTGAAATGATAAAATACAGCACGGACTGGTAAACAACAGCAGCATAACTATACATTCTAAATTCTACACAGCACATTTAATTATTAACGATTTGATCAATGCCACATCAAATAGCATATATAGTCGATTGAGTAAATTGTCACTTCTTGACGGAAATTCATGTTAACACTTGAATAAATAAATACCCTTTATATACTATTTCCACAAATATTTAATTTCAATTTAGATTTACGACCGGTTTCGTCTTATGATCCAGAACGGTATATAAGTTATATCTAACAATAATAATAGTAATAATAATATCCGTGGACTTATCACACCACGTCACCCAGTCCTGTGCTAAGTACTTGTGTTACAGATACTAGACAACGGAAATATATTTAATATTTTTATATATATAAGAAATCTTATATATTTAAGATTTTTATTATAGAAATACATATAATACATAGATAAACATCCATGACCTAGGCGGGATTCGAACCAGCGACTTAATACACGCGGACTAACCGCCACATTACCAACTGAGCCGGCATAACACGCGGACTAACCGCCACATTACCAACTGAGCCAGCCGGCTGTCCAACATCTATCCGCTAATAATCACTTTATGCACTTGATAGGTGCTTCAAGTTTAAGCCGTTCGAGTTTGGACACAGTCCCTAATGAATTAAGCTTTAATCCATTTCAATCTTCTAAAGGCTCGATTTCAAATGTGGGTCGTGCCACATCACTCGATCCCTACAGATTGTCTTCAAACTTTGCCTAGTCTACTACAGAGACGCTCACTTAGAATGCATTTTTATAATGACTGTGGAAATCAGTTAATCAAAAAAAGCTTGATAACTGTAAGACTTTCCTAAGGGTTACACATTAAATCTGTTACAGAGTTACTCCTGTAACGCTTATATCGAATCTGTTTGTACGCTATCATATATGTATATTGAACGTTTAGTTCGCTATTGCAACTTCTTTGCATAAAGATTATAACTACATTTATGTCAATATAAACCTTATTAGCTGTAAGAGTTATTAACACTTTTGAACAAGTTATTTTATAAAACAGATCCAAAGTGTTACACTTTAGTGAACACTGAGTTAAAAGTTAGTGTTCACACAGAAATAAAAAAAAAGGTGTTCAGAACATTTTACTCAATCACCACCAAAGTTCCCGATTGAAATTCAATTTATAATAAATCAAAACATAAATAGTAATAGTAATAAATATATATTAATGTTATATCTAATAACTTTCACAAAAACTAGTTGTGAAAGACTATATCATGTTTTCTTTCATAACTAACAAGCTGATCCTTGCACACGTTGCAATGCGGTTTCTCTTTGAGTGAAATCTCGGGAATCTCTACAAAGAAGTTTCATCATTAATGAAGGAACATTCCATGTATATGAGGACACTTATAAAGTACAAGTTGAATTATATACGAACTAGAATAAGTAGTAATAAGTAATGTATTTTTAATAAAATTTCTAATTAAATACTAATAAAGAGGTACAGCGAAGTCAACGAGCGTTCTACTTTATTAGTTTTGTCTATTTAACTATTTTAGTTTTGTCATTCCTCGGGAGTAGTTTCTGATAACCCAGTCAATACGTTGTTTCATAAATTTCACAAGTTTTCGCTTTATTTATTGCATCTTTGAATAAAACCCGACATTATTATTTGTAAAACTGTCTCTACAGGCTAATAAACATTTCAACTTGCCATTAAGGATATCCAACGATACAGGTTTTCTGTTGGCATACAATGTATACTAATAATATAAAGTTGAAGAGTTAGTTTGTTTGTTTGAACGTGCTAATCTCAGGAACTCGGTAGTTCTTGGGATTAGCACGTCCAGCCATTGCTGGAATTAAAAATGTATATTTGTTTTGTATAGTTCATTTATCGAAAGCTTTTGGCTATACACCATGGTGTTACGACTAATGGGATCGTAGTTAAAGGGCAAAACCGCGGGGTGATGTAGATTTCTATAATTACATTTTACTATGTAATAGACTTTTTCGGGCAAACTTGCAAATGAATTTTACATGTTTAATAAATATTTAGTGAATATGTTTACCACAATTAAACTGCATCAAAATAAGAATCACAAGAATTGATACAGTTACATCACAGAGATTAGTAACCAGCTAATCACAAAAAACCTCTATGCAAATGCATGCGCACAAAAAACATTACTCTTTGTCTGACTCAGCCGGCTCAAGCTTTCGCCAAATGTTTTTGTATTAGTAGAACCTGCACCTGCTTTATGTAACATATCACACTGAACATTATCGATAGGAAAAACTACAAAATATACTATCTGTAAATTTCCATTGACTGTAAGCATTTTGACGTATGTGTATGTATGTATGTTGATTTCTATATTCGTTGCCCCAACCTGAATAGTTCGATGGATTTTAAAACACGTCGATAGGTTATTATTCTTCATGCCTCGAGCAGCACTGAATACATTAAAATATATGTTAGTTTTTTACATAATTTTTCGTAACACTTCAGTTGTCATCTACGTCTAAAGAGTGAATAAATTGTCTTCAAAATTGGTAAATAATGCTGGCCGGCTGATGATACGGGGATTTTGTTTTTTTTTTCTGTCCTAAATATAATATAGGAAGTATTATGTTTTCGTAAATTAAAATTATTAATATTTTAAAATTTTAAGAACGACAAATTTGGCGGTAACAATACCGGAAAGGGGTTTTGTAAAAAAAAACAAAAATGTGAGATCATCATGTATATAATTTTAAAACTAAGAAAATTAACCTCTTTAAATATAGAAAAACTAAAGAAAATAATGACAAAACTAGTATGTAGCCCTATAATCTGAATCTAAGTACTTATGAGGATTAACGCCTAAAGTTAAGTAATTTTAAGTTACCCTACTGTAGAAGTGGAACTAGTTCCTCTACATATATTGAATAATATATACAAGTAAATACAAGGTTTTTTAAATTTGGAATTTAAAGTAATACACAATCTTTATTTTAATTTATTTTATGGTAAACGATGATCAGCCCACCCTGATTTACTTAAGACCTGCTATAAATTTCCTTATCCAACTATAAAACTCTTAACTAATCCGACAATATTTAGATCACCGTCAAGGGCCATGTTTGTAAATAAAAAAAAACTTTTGTAATTAATTTAACTTGATTTCTTTTAAATAAATCGTCCCACAATACAAACAACCATCATAAATATGTTTCATTTGCAATTATTAGTTAAATGTCTCAATTATTCAAATGGCATTAGCACTTAGCACTTAATAATGCTTTGTTCGACTTTCATTATAGTGCAGCAATAGAAATCTTAACGGCTTAGAATATAAATTTTCGAAATTCGAATACAACCATGTTAACATTCTAATTTCAAAATTAAGATGGAATTCTCGTCAAGAAACACCGCGCTGTCGGTGGAACAAGTACTGTCGGCCAGATAAACGGACTGGTTTCGATATCTCGAAAAGGGCAAAATGTTCTTTTTATAAAATGCACACACGGAAAGTTGCCGCCGATAATCTGTTGAGGTAAGTGCAATTTTGACTTTAATGTGTTAATAAAATTGTAAACTTTTTTTCGAAACGGAGTTTGAATATTAAAACCCATTTGTGGCACACAAATGTGACGACAGCAATGTTATGAGTTGTTTTTTATGCCTAAAATGAATCAAATAAATAAATATGTCCTAAATATTAAATATTTATATGTGCAAAATTTTAAATTTGATTGCAAATTAACGATTGTTATTCGCATAAGCGCATTAAATGTATCCTTCACTCACCAAGATTCGCAGACATTAAATCCTGGTCTTTCGGTTTCTTTTTCCTCGGGCGTCCCTTCTGTCGTGGCGGTGGCGCTACTGCGCCATTAAAAAAGGGCCCTTTAGGAACATCTGGCTCAACTCGTGAAAATTCTGGAGAAGGATAAGGCGGGTAATGTGGACCTTGGGGAGGTCCCCCGTACGGCCCAGGACACATCTGTGGTGGCCCTGTTACAGCCATGTGCGGTCCATAATCCGGCATCGTCTCATAATGTAGCCTGAAAAAATATCCCTTGAAATAAAATTTGTAAATTTAAATAATAATGAAATAATTACATTTATTTTATAACCTTAATAATGAGATGCCCAATAACAAATATGGACCATAAATAGCAACAGTGTACATTTTGAAAAAATAACAAACAAAACAAATTTTATGAACTTATTAATGCTTCCAGATTTTCGTTGAAAGTAATATTTTTTGCCTAATTGGTAGATCGAAATTTGAAATAATTCATACGCTGTAGCAAAAAATTTACTTCTTACCTGCAATAAACAGCCGAATCTCGGATGCCGAAAGTATCCCCCTTGGTGAGTCGCGTACTGCACAAAGCGCACGAGAAGCAGTGTACATGGAAAACCAGGTCCCTCGCCCGCATCACCAGCTCCGAAGCTGAGATAGGAGTGTTGCACCTGGCGCAACGTTTCGAACCGTACAATCTGTAAATAAATATATATTTTTTAGAAATGCGTATATAAAGGGGAGGCAAGACCGCATTTGTTCTACTAAACTTTTTTTTAAGGAACTAACATTGTCGACGCGTAATTGCATTTGCCATAAGAGTTGGTCAGACTAGCCACACGTGCTAAACTTATCTTGGAGAAGGAAGATAAAACGAAGGGGGGCGAGGAGAATACGTCTATGTAAATTATCTGAGGAGAATAGAAATTGTCATGTTTTGGGTGCTGAGGAACCTAGCCGAAAGAGAAATTAAAAAAGGAAAACAATTTCGTTTTATTTCTTCCCAACAAAATATTTTGTTTAAATTAAATATCGTGAGCACTTGATGTTATGCTTTATTAGAATTGTTTTCATGAACGGTGCAAAAATAAGAAAAAAAAATACATTGAAATCTGGATAGATGCGGTTTTGCATTTCTCACTATAGGAGGAAGAAATGATTTTGCTCCTGTTTTGCTCAAATCTGAGTATTCCCTATTCTGTATGGAGTAAGGAAGCATAAGGCATCTCGTTTTTTCTTTTCTTTAGTTGATCGGTTATCTATAAACGTATCTATCATCCGAGTTTTCTTTTCCCCCTATGAAAAGGGGGCTCGAAGTCCACCATATGTCTAGGATAACGAGTTATTCATAAATATTCAAACTTTTTCTTCTTATTGAAATCGTGGGTATTATTGAAGACTATGGGGCAAAAAATGTTTAAAGAGAATCCAGATTGTCTACAGTACCTACTGGTACTGTAGACAATCTGATGGAACCGCACAAATAAGAGGCAGATCGGATATTGATTTTGGTTAGCGGTTTTGGGCTATACGCTAATGAGGGGTAGGTTTCATCGGGGTAATTTAGGAATTGTCACTGGATGCCAGCCCAACATGGTTCCATTGTACACAAATCGATGATCGTCACCACCATCATCAGCCGGATCACGTCCACTGCCGGACATTGTAAATCGATCGAACGATAAAAATACAACACTAGCTCTATGGGAATATATCAAGTACCGAATTATTACAATTAATTCAACGGCACTCGTAAAAACACCTAATTTATATTCCGATTATTTTAAATATTTTTATGAGGTTGGTGACATTGTTTTTTTTTTTTTTTGTGGAACTGAGGAGATATATTTTAAGGCTATAGGAGACAGACGAGCTATTAGACCACAAACTACAACGTAAAAGTGTTCACCTACTGGAAGAGATAGTGCCATGCTGCATAGGTTGAGGTAGTGCCATGCATGGTTCCATGACACTACATCCTCGTTTGCAACTGTTTTGGGCCGGCACGACCGCGGAAGTACTTCTCGCTCACTTGATACCAACGTCAGACGAAAGCGTCGCTGTCGCATTTCGTGCGGTTTGTAAGTACCCGATGGCCCATTGGTGGCAGATGAAAAGGAGGGAAGCGCATCGGCATAATTAAGTCCGTAGTCGTTAAAAGGATCCGATTGCTCATTTGTACCCTATACTATAAAAAAATAACTATGTCAAGGTCTAAGTTCCGATAAATTATTAAAGAACCACCGTTACATCTCACAGATATCTAAAAGCGATAAGTTATAAGAAAATTAAATTAATAAAGGAAATACATAAAGAAGTAAACGAAATTATGAGTTAATCTTAATCGCTAATTTATTATAATATATAAAATTTATATCAAATCGGCCGTATTATTAATCAATGAATGGCAAATCGAATATCGTATGTCATTCCGGCGGAGTTTATCGAGCAAATGGGTTTTAGTGAATCAAATAGATTGAGAACTTGTAATGAAGGAAGTAAGGACAGCTTTTGATAAACATAATTGCTCTAACACTTTAGTGCTATCAGTAATTTATCGGTTGCTAAAGAGAGCGCTACAAGTAATTTATATTTCAAAAGTCTGGATGTATATTCCATGGAATATTTGCATGTACGTGTTGTTCGTGCTTTAGTTTTAGTGATTGATGTAAATAATTGTTTCCTTTTCTCGCAGAAACATAATTATTATTTTTTATTATTATAGATAGCTAGTGTGAATATAAATTTGGGAACGTGATGACAGGGGTTGCTTGTTATAATAAAATTTATTATTAATCTTGTCAATACTATATAGACTAATAATATAAAGCTGAAGAATAATATAGAGTTGCAGAAATAAATTATTTGAACGCGCAAATCTCAGGAACCGATTTATAAAATTATTTTTGTGTTGAATATTTCATTTATCTAGGAGGGCTCTAGACTTCATATCGTGAGATAACGACCAATAGGACCGGAGTAACGCGTGTGAAACTGCTATATTTATATTCATATTAATAAAGTGTATTACATTACATTTTTACATTTATTGAGATTTACATGGCGTTTTTTAGTATTGTAAGAAAGCAAAGTTAAGCAAGTTAGACGTACCTAAGATACGCTAGAATGATGCAAAATATTAAAGTTCTGTGTATGAGGTCGACGGCCTCTCTTCCATTAGGGACCTCTGAAGATGTGTTGTTGCTATAGTCGTATACCCCCTGTGGGTTATAAAGGGAAAGTCGGTAAGATGTAACCAGTTAAAGAAGCGAATGATATATTTATGCGCTCCTGTTTGTGGACTAACAACGCGTAAGGTAATAGTGATCATTCAACTGACATCGGGTTACCACAGATAAAAAAGAAAAACGAGTAGTTCTACTTGGAGAATTAATGACAATTCCATGAACTGAACCTCAGAGATCATTTTATAACTTTAAAAAATACTGGAGCTACTTCAAGACACAAAGTCCAGAGATGAACACAGACACAGGATGATGAGACAGCTGGTAATCTTATATTTCATATGTGCAGGTGAAACAAAATAGCCAAGTGTGTCCAACGACAAACTCAACAAATTCTAGTAAGATAATTAAAACCAGTAAGGGGTCGAGATTCAAGATATCGTGTTCGACTCCCAAGTGAGACGTATCCGTGTGGTCTCGATTCCACGATTCACTCCTATCTCAGATCGAGCGGAGGAAATATTTTCTAAATCTCAAACAAAATTAAAACATTGGTATGTAACCTTAAATTATATACTTTATATCGGCGATTAAATGCAAGAAGAGTGTATTACCGCCACCTCTTTTTATTACTTCAATCAAATGTTTATTGCTTTTATGATTTTTATTTCCACTAAAATAAGGCCGATATCCGCTACGCCTGTCATATCCATGGAGTCTAGCCAACTGCACAGGATATATTATAGTGCACATGTGTGGGCGCAGACACGAGCTCCCTATTACATTATTCCCGAATTCCGGACCTGCGGAATAATGTGCTCACCGAGACACGGTGGCGTATCAACTCTCAAGGGGGTCTCCAACTTCTGACTACAGACTCTTTTGTAATAGAATAGGGGACCAACTAGTAATCGGAGCCTTTTTATTATATTGACTATGCCGGTGCGTTGCTATCCCCCCCCCCCCCCACTGAAGATGTCACTTTACGGCGGTATTATGTGAGCGAGAGGTACCTCCCCGGTCATGCCGGCCCAATTCCGTTGCATAGGAGGATGTAGTGTCTGGCACCATGTATGGCACCACCACCTATACAGCATGGCACAATCTCACACTGTTGTTGGAAATTAAAAATTCTCATAAACTTTTTTTGGACCGACTCGGATATCGAACCCGGATCATGTCATTGCCGCACCACTGTACCACTAGACCACGAAGCAATGATCCATTCGCAAAAGACCTATATCGTAAATCTCATAATCAGGTATGTAATTTCCGTTACATAGTATAATCATCATCGACCTACATTCGTCCAGTGGCTAACTTCTCGCAGGTGCCGTGCTTTTCACTGGCAGTTACAGGCAGATTGTCATACATCTGTACTATACATATTATAAACAGGAAACATTTGTTTGTTTGTATTGAATAAGATCCGTGACTACTGGACCGATTTGAAAACTCTTTTACCATTTTGAGGCCTTTGATGAACACAGGCTATATAATATTTTCTACAACCCTATAAATCATTATGAAATCTTCGATAATGTACCTAAGTGTGAAAAAATATCAAAGTAAGTCCTTATATCGCAGCTGCAGATATTGTTTACAGGTAACTGTCCCGACGGACACTGCTCTGTCTTAGGTTGAATTATTTGGAATGTGGTAACGTGTAACGCTTACGACTTTTTTTCCTGTGATATTTGTATTTTTGTACATCAATGAATATTTGTCACATGTTTGTGAAGTATACGTGCGACACCGTCCGTCCAGGTCTGCTTAAAAATAACATTATTATACTAGAATATGATGGTCACTGTAATCCGCGTATTTCCATTATATATATATATATATATATATATATATATATATAATGAGAGAACCATTCATTTTTACGGCCTACAACAGGACCAGTTATCTAGACATATCAGACATTAATAATATTTGCACCACCGATGTCACGTGATGCGTGGAACTCTAGTTATAGCTATATGCATAATAAATTACTTCAAAATCGATCCAGTGACTTATCAATGTGTAACAAATTGATTAGCATTGGATTTTAACAGCACCACGGCCTCACAATGTTAGCGGTCTTTGGTAAGTTAAAATGAAGCCATTCAAATAGAGGTAAAGTCGTGGGCGCCGGTCACGAGCGATACTATCTGGACACAGCCCAGGCTTGCACAGGTCGACCTGGGTCCTGCTATAAACTCTAGGCGTCAACCGATTACATCGCGAACGATTTGCAAAAAAAAACGCGGCACCAGCTAAGATGTTAAAATTTAATTGAATGAATTGTTTACTTAGTAATGCTCTATTGAAATCACTTCCGACATATAGAAGGAGGTAGTGCTGTAGTATTGCAGCCGAATTGGGCCGACATAATGATACCGCGTTGTGTCTTGTTTCGTACGGTATCTGGGTAGCTGATGGCGCGTTGGTCTTTACAACCGGAGGAAAGGAAGACAGTGCACCTGTGTAGCAACCGATCGAAGCGGTTGCTATGCACGTGCGTTTATGGGTGCCGGTGCTCATAAACGCCAAGACGACCGATCTCCTGCTACTCGCATCCATCCCGGACCGGCTGTACTGTACGGAGATCGTCCTCCCATCTGGTGAACGGTCGACCAACACTTCGCTTTCGTGCGGCCTCCAATCCAGAACCTCACTCAGGTGATTAATACTACAACACCATAATTCTTCCAAGTTTAAATTTCATCTTG
>JAFELO010001349.1:247115-258122 GCA_017140195.1 Eumaeus atala
GCGCGCAAGTGGTGCGTGTACTTTGTGTCTGCCCACTACTGCTGATAAGCTATCTCGTCCAGAGGTTATTCTGCATCTAACATGTGCTGCAATTGGGTATAAAGGCCGCTTTACATTTTAGACACACATTGTCAATGACCTTGACTTCAAACCGTAATTTATGTTTAAGAAAGTTATGTTATATTCCCTTGGCTTAAAATTAATAAGCCAAAGAGAACATGTTGAGCCGAAGACGGATGTTGCGTTTATTGTTCGTTTTATATTTTAAACGTTTTATATAATTTACAATTCAAATTAAAAAGCCAATGCAATGGCAGCAAGTTAGAATTATAGTCTCGGTCGTTATAATGGAAATAGTCACGGCTGTTAAATTTTCTGCTGATCCCATTAGGAAACTGGCAGGAATGCGTGTGTTCCCGTGCCCCGCGGCGGTCTTCGATTCGGTGGAGTGCGAAGTCCTTAAATAATAATTATATATAAATATATTGACTAATTCGTGGATTGGAGCTCATTTGAACAAGATCTATTTCGATCGTTCAACTATTCATGAAGCCTTCAAAAATCATTGTTATTTAGAGTGCAATAAATTAGTTAGACAATGATATTTTTTGGTAAATAATGTTATTATTTTGCATAACTTTTACGTGACGCATATGGCGCCGATTCGGCGCTGTTGTAAGACAGATAATATAGGTATTCTGTGGGCTGTTTGCCCCATATCTGACAGCACTAGGCCCGGCTGACCCGGACGCGATATCGATAACTGCGTCTTTAGAACGCGTGACAATACTTTCATAGGGCCGCCCCGGCTCCGCAGGGATTTTTCATGAAATATGGCAAAAATTCATCGATTTACAAATCTATAATTACATTTTATTTTCGGCATTTAATATGATACGTCACAATAATAACAAATAAATATGTGACAGAACGTCTGTCGGGACAGCTAGTTGTCAACAATTTCTACATGTAAATAAAGATTTACATTCATTTTTTATACAATTTTTTTTCTTTCAAAACGTTTTATTAAATCTTATATATCATATATTCGTCACTTTTAATGTAGGTAAAAGAATTTTTCAAATCGGCCTAGTAGTTTTGGAGCCTGTTCAATGCGAACAAACAAACAATGAAATGTTTCCTCTTTATAATGTTGGTATAGCGGTGTCACCCGCCTAATATGGCAATATTACATGTTATAAACTATTACTAGGGGTGAACTCCTTAAGGATTAAATTTTCAAACAAAATAACCACTTAGGTTGACTTCGAAAAAATATATTTATGTACTTTAGAATGACAGTTCAGTATGAAATCGTGTATCTTAGTATTTTGTATTAATCAGTAGTAGGGTAACAGCTAGACAAGGATATAAATATTTAATTGAATAATGGCGAGGGTGCCGCGGCTGAAGTTGACCGCACGTGAACCACCGGGCTCAGCTAGTAATCATTATACGCGTAAAATCAAAAGCGTAAACATGGGTTAGACAACCCATGGTCTGCTTCATTAGTTTTTTCCTTTTTTATAGATGTAAAAAGCAACAGACATCCGCATTATTGAACTGAGGCGGCACGGCCTAGAGGTGCCTGTGATGCTATCGCAAAGTGACTAGTGTTTTGTAAGGCATGTGAGTTTCCGGCGACCCATAGACGGGGCGGGGTGAAGGTGTGCAAGTCTGCATATCAATCATGTATTCTGCATATCTATGGGTGTCAGTGTTCATAAAGTATTTTAAAATAGTTCTCGTTATACTGTAAAAATACTACGCCGTAGGAAGATATCCAAATTGTATTCAAGAGACTCGGTATCAAAGGGCACACTGGATTCTGCAAGGAGTTATCAGTTACGCGCTATACGTACCTAAAGTAAGCGCGATATATTATTTATTCCGTATATCAGCAACCTTGATCGGGCAGTAGCCTAGACAAACTCATCAACAACTCACATTCAACGATTCAGTGTTTCCCCTATAATGACACAAACAAAATATTTGCGTCTTTGACATTGTATAATAAATAGATGTACGTTTCAGTACATGTTTTAGAGTGGATACGTTTCCTCTACAGTGACACAAAAGAAATATTTGCGGCTTTTGTATTTATTTAATAAATAGATGCACGTAATTTGAAGTGGGAAATGTAGATCTGTCGAAACACATAGAGGTACATTGCCTTCATCGACCAAATACAACATTGGATCAATATAGATTCTTACCATAACATATTATGACTGATTTCTGCTTATCAATTGGTGTCGGTAACAGCCATAGATATGTAGAAATCAGAATACATAATTGATGTGCCTACTTGTTGACCATCCTTTCTTAACTTAAACCTCAATCCATACGAAACACGAGCCCTTTTGTGGTGGAATTATGAGAACGAGAGGAACGTACCTGGTCATCATTAACATCATTATCAGCCGGACGACGTTCACCGCTGGACATAGGTCTCCCCAATGGAGCGCCATAGGTCATGGTCACGAGCCACTTCCATCCAGTGGCTCCCCGCCACTTTAACCAAGCTACCCGGTTGTACCTGTCGTATTAGGTTTCATTGCATCTTGGCATCTCGTCGTGCCGCGGATGGAATTTCACGTACGCGAAAGCAACGGACTAGCTAGTAGTCATCATTAAACACGTAGAACCAAAAGCGTAAATATATTAGATAATGTTGATGATGTTTTGTTTTGCAGAAATTAGAGTACTTCTCAACTCATGTCCATAAATATGCGAAATAAAACAAGATTGCTGTTGCGCCCGTTTAAAAATATTTATACTAAATAAAGTGTAACAACTACTTTATTTAGTTTAGGGCATTTTTCACGTGTTTTAAATTATAACAATATATATGTAATATATTATAAGTCTTTTTCATTTTATGATGTTTTAAGGATATATTTATAAACTACATAGACACGTGATGTCCGTATTTCATTACGGCTAACCATTTTCAAAAACAGGGCTGTTTCCTTTTGTGGCGGGCCAACGATTAGCCGGATTAAATATGGCTGAGTAAAATTCCGCCAGAAAGTGATCTGCGTTATACGTTATTCAAAAAGGCTAGCCTTATTGAATTTAAGTGGACCAATATCCAATCCTTTGATACATTTTAGTTCCGAATCTTAACATTCGCGGCATGGCTAGACATGACAACAACAATGGCGTCGATTATCGAATACAGGGAAATAAAACTATGCCTAGTTAGGTGCGAAGGTGGTTAGGTTATTTTTTTATTTGCACTCAAAACCCTTGGCCTAACTTATAATATACTTGTATCGATCATCTGCCTGGAATCAAAATATTGAATGAGGCTAAACGTCAGCCGCCATATTGAAGTACGTCTCGCAACGACAACCCGGCTAATCGTTAGCACGCCACAAATTAAAACGGCTCTCTTTTTGAAAATGGCTAGCCGTAGTGTAAAGTGACGATTTATACAATACGACTACGATACATATACAATGGCTATAATCCAAAACTATCGATAAGAATTTAAATATTCATAATTGAACCGTAAGTATATTCATATAATTTGTAATACGCTATTTCATTCGTATATTTTCTTTAACTTCATTATACTAACATATATACCGTCTTTTCATGAATTAATAGCATGGTAAGAATATTTTCTGGGTGCTCTATCATGAGAGCGTATAAATATAACGTTAAAGCAGCTTGACCTTATACAAAAAAAATATAATAACTGTTCGCGTGTTTCTCATGAATTTGATCGTACTAATCCGTCAGGCAATGCGCAAGAGCATGGCCCGTGACGTCACGCGAGCTTCCGACGGAATATAATTTTTAGCCAGCAACGAATTTACTTCCATCTTGTTACTAGTTGACATGCAAAAAGAACACCTACTACAAACCAATAAGAACGAGCACAAAGTTTTACGACAGCACAAAGTTTGTCAAGAAAGTTTATTGGCGACACGGTCTGATAGAATGACTGATCTCAGACTTCAACGTCCAAGTAACACAAAATGCATAAAATTCCGTATTTATATAAAAAAGAAATGATTTATTTATTACGAGCCGAACTGGAGCAAATATATTATGTACTTTACAGTCTACCCGACGGACTACCCATGGTGTATAACGAAATTCCGTCAAGAAAGTATAAAAATTGTTCATAAACATGTTGGATCGAGATGAGAGAGATAGCGCACCACAGGAGTGAGCAATAAAGATACGGTACGTTAAGTAATTAAACTTTATCTATAGAGGGAAACAGTTTACAGTATAGAATAACAGACTACTGTTACTACAAATAACTCTATTTTCCGTAAGTCAAAACGTGTATGTCTTGATTTTTATAAAGCCAAGTTCTCTTAAACTGTACAGTGAGATACTATTTACACTTGCGCGTCGCCTACCCAATGAAAAGTCGTCTGGCTTTTAACATAACATGACAGGTATTTTTTAACTGGACGTAGGCCTAACCTATAGTCCAGCGCCACAGTTTAGGATCGCGAGCCACTTATATCCAGCGGCTCTTACATCCAACGGCTCCGGTGGTTTGAAAACTTCAACCAAGTTCTCAGTCCACCGGATAAAGTCTTACAAACTGGGTCCATGTTTAGTTATTTCCGCTTTATCTCAGAACACTGGATATAAATGAGGGCATGTGAATTATTCCAGAGTGAAGACAAAAGTTTACAAATGCAGTTTTTCCTTAATCGAATCTCATATATTCTCCTGAATATAAACCCCAAATTAGGAAATTGGGTATATTCTAACGTCGTTATATGCAAAGCCTCATTGCATTATTTGTTTTAAGACAGTTCAATTCAGAAACCAATTTTTTACATTAACTTTCGCCTATATAATATGTCATGCTGCATCGCAGCCTAATTGAAATAACAAGATACCTCTTGGTCGCAAATTACTGCCGTAAATTAAGAACCGTGCTGTCGCGTTTCGTGCGGTTTGTCAGTAGCCGGTGAGCCACCGGTTAATGATGACAAATATTCTGCGTAATGGTAGTGAAGATGTCTATAGACGTCAGTAGTTATCAAAAGGTTTTTACTGCGCGTTAGACACCTATAATAGTATAAGAAATACATGGTAGTTGTGAAGAAAAGCCTGCATAATTAAAACTATTTCCTATTCACTGTTTGGAGTTTCACTATAAAACTGGCATTCATGAGAGTTATATATCAATATTATGACTTGAAAGACACGGCGAATATTGTTGTTTGTGCAATTGCCTAATTCCCAACAGTAGAACAATAGTAACCGTATTTTGGAAAACAATACACCAATACTAACACGCTAAAAATACACTTCGCATACATTTCCTACAACATAATGGTAGTTAGTGATCGTAAACAGATGCAAGAAACACGCTCGAGAAACGAATATGTAGAATTCTTAACATAATAGTTTGCATGTTATTAACATTACACTCTTATAAAATTAATTTACTGATTGCTGAAGGATAAGACAGCTATATGAAAAGAATATCAGAAGTAAGAAGAGGAAGTGGAAAGGACATGCTTGTGCTTTTACAAAACATAAGGTTATTTTTCCTACTTTTGTACTTTTAATTAATGTACTTTATACAAATGTTATATGTGCAGTCTCTAAAAAGGTAGGCTTCAAAAAATAATAAACTTGCACAAAAGATTTCGCATTTATTATTAGGATTCAACACATTACGTGTTACATTTTACCCTCTGGCCATGATAACAACAGTTACGTTGGCTATTACACACACATATCAGCGGGAGACGTCGAGCGCTCACAGCAAACACATGAAGTTTTATTAGGCTTATGGTCACTACCACAGCATAAGTTCAGGTCTGAAAAGACTGTTAATTCTACCTACCACCATAGCGATTGTAAGGAAAATAAATTCAATTTCCGTAAAGCTTTTAGGATCCACTTGACTATTGAAACAATTATGATTGTTTCTCTATTAGCATAATATGCCTATTTCACATAAAAAACATATTTTTTTTTTAATTTATTCTAACTGTGAATTGTATTACTATATTTTAATGGACAATGTATGTTAATAAACCTCTATCTTTATTCATATTTTTCTCTTGTGTACTTATATACGTTACAAAGACATGTCAAATGAAGCACTTTGTAAAAACAACTTAAAATCACACGCGTGACACACTTAAACATATTCGTTTGTAAAATCAAAGTGAACATAAGTGAACCTTATGTTCACTTTGATTTTACAAACGAATATGTTTAAGTGGTGCACTTCTTGCGGATAGAAACTACTTTGTAAAAACGACTGATCCTTACGCCCGTAAGGTCAACTTTGCAAAAACGTATGTTTACATAGAATGACGGACGTTTTAGAATGACATTTTAGTATAAAATCGTGTGTCTTGTATTTTTTGCAAAACAGTCTTATAGTACTCATACTATTTTATGTGTCAAAAAGTGTACCTTTAGTTAATCTAAACTCGTTTGTTTCTGTACCAACGACAAATCAAGGCCTTATTACGACTAATGACGCCCATGGACATCAGCATAATTACTGTGCCGATACGTTGCCCTCCTTTTCACGCCCCCCCCCTGAAAGGGCCACTGGCTACTCAAAAACCGCACGAAACGCGACCCCGAAGGTGTCACTTTACGGCGGAGTCATATGAGCAAGAGGTACTTACCCGGTCGTGCCGGCCCAATTTTACTGCAATGCAACATGGCACCACCTCTTACAGAAATATTTCTTTTTTACATAAACTTTAATTTGTAACTACCATAACGATGAGCTACGGATGAATTCGGACCCAAAATTGCTGCACTGAAGGCCGCGGTGCACCACACCAGCAACATTTCCATCTACGCTAACTGTTACACACACGAATCTTCATGCCAGTCCCCATTGGGGCAGGCAGAGAGGTAGTCTAGGTAGATCGGCTAATTATTGCCATATAGAAGTATAGAACAAAAATTATTATTTTATTTATTTTTTTATACCATAAGGGGGCGAACGAGTAATCGGAGCCTTTTGATGACTTCCGTCACCCATGGACGTTCGCATGATTTTTAGCCCCAATGGGCCACCGACTACTCACAAACCGCACGAAACGCGGCGGCGTTGCTGTTACTTTACGCCGGTATCAAGTGAACGAGATTTACTTCCACGGCCGTGCCGGCCCAATTCCGTTGCTTAGGAGGATGTAGGTGTCATACACCATGCATGGCACCACCTCCTCCTATGCAGCATGGCATTACCTCTTTCAAAATTAATAGTGTATCTTAGTTAATGGCAAAGAGCTGATAATGATAGTTATATAGATAACACGTTAGAATAACAAAGCCACAAACATAACGGTTCGACGTCAGTTTTTTATTAATACAATGGTTTTTATTACATATTTTCGGGGGCATTTCTCACGTTTGACGTCATCCAGTTCACGGACAAAGCCTCGGGCAAACCAACTAAACGACTACATATTAAATCGGTGGCGAACTTTCGATACCACATCGGCTCGTCCCAGCATCTTCACACAAATAACTCGATCAAGACTTGGAACGGGTGAAATTCAAGAAATAATAAAGTTACGTCGTAAATGTGCCTTATGTGTACATAAATCAAAAGCAACCGGGCTACGAGACACTTGTTAAATTGCTCATAAAAGTCTTCAACGCAACGCATACACGTATATTAGAATGACTTAATGGCGTCTCGCTGTACGCATCGGCGTGTTTGATTGGTAATGTACTATACCCAGCAAGAGCTAGAGACCACTTTTAAGGTTGTTACACACCGACGAGTGGCTTCACTAGGTGTTTACGCATTTAGTCGCCGTGCGCTCGAGCTACTCGATGACTCGCCGCGACGCACAAGCAAATGCCGATTGCCCGTCATTCACCGCTATATTTCTTTTTGGACCTTAGGCTGTGAAAGTGATGAGAAGCCCAATACAGCTTCATGGGATTGCTATGAGTACTCGTCAGGTGACGGGACTAGGTTTGAGGTCAAAAGGAGGACAGGCCCCATACTCTCCCGTAGATGGAACAGATGCATCCCGATATAAGTGTTTGTAATAACTAATTTAACTATTACTGTCACAGGAACCGAGAGGCCCCACCTCACCAGACCCTTACGTCGGGGGTAGCTCCCACGCGATATCTATAATGGCATCGGCGCTGACGAGAACGTTTGGCTCACGGGCTACCTCTACATTGGCCAAACTTCCATGACAGAAGGGACTTCAAGTGGGAACATTCGCACTGTGAGCGACTGGCGTAACGACTGGACAAAACAGGCTCGGGTTTTCGGGTAATAAAAAAATACTAGGACATAATTAAAACACTTAGTACAGTGTTGTAATTTTCCAATTTTTTTAGTTCTTGTAATAAACGATGTACCCAACATTATTATTTCTATTTATTTTTCATTATACCTAACTGGAAGCGCTAACATTTTAACTTCCAAGTCCATTCTGCACGAATGTACTTGGAACTTTGTGACTCGGCTTGGTCTCCTAGCTTCAGTTGTTTTGGTCGCCGAAAGACAGTGGCCGACGACTAGTCAGTGACGTGCACCACGGTGTGCAATAAGCCTTACGTATTCAAATTGTTTTCAGTGTTTTACATGATTTATACTTGAATACTAATACTAACGAGAAACATTCGTGTTAATGAAAAGAAAATTAAGATGTAAACTTACAGGTTGTCGTTATGTACATTTAAGTTACTTTAGCAGCCATGTGTGTAAGTGGTTCTCGTTAGATGAATAGATTAAAAAAGCTATCAATAGGTGTGTCTACGTCGCAAGTCACAATCATTTTGAAACAAGCCTATATTGATGACATAGTTAATCATGGCACACTAGCGAACCGCGTATCTGCATATGAGTAACAATATCTTACTCCGTAATCGCTATATTCACGGGTGAAAACCGCGAGAAAATTTGTTCGGTAGGCTTAAAGAAAATCGATCACATATAGACAGACAGATATTAGAAATTTTTATCTATAATATTATACATATTAGATTAATATAAATTGGGTGCCAACTAACTGACCGGGCTGAGTATTGCTGTGGCAATAAAAATATTGCAGTCATTGATCGAAACAAGAAGCCCATATTTTGGGTGGGACAGCTACATATTGTGCGAAATTTTATTGGAATCGGCGTAGTAGTTTCGATGATTGGTTCAGTCATCATCAACATTGTGACACGAGATATATACTTATGTACTAGCTGACCGGACACACCTAGCGTGATTGTTATAATTGTACTAAAATATAGCCTACATTATAAGCTGGACCAAATTACACACTTATTGCAAATTTCATCAAAATCGGTTTAATAGTTTCAGTGTCCATCTTGAACGAATAACGTGACATGAGATTTTTATATATATTTACTTTTATATCTTCACGCCAATTCCCTAATGGGGTACTCAGAAAGAATGGAGCGCCTCAAACCGCGAGCATTACAACTTGTCTCATCAATTTTACTACCTTGCCTTATTAACTTGTATTACCATGTTTTGTCGAATCCACAAACATATATACCTATGTAGATATATATTTATGCCTAAACAGCGTATATTAACCGCTATATTGTCGCGTTTCGTGCGGCTTGTCTGTTACCTGTTGCCATTTGGATTGGTGGGAGGGGAGCAGTCGCAACGTCTGCCTAACAATTACGTGGATGTCTACAGGCGTCGATAGTCACCTGACTACTCGTTTGTTGTTTGTTTTGTCGTAGACTGACTATAAAAACGTAACCTTAAAATGATAATGCAAGAAATGATGTATTTAAGACGTAGCATTATTTTCTTACCATGCTAGCGATCCGACCCAGATTGGCCCGAGAATAAAAGGGACAAATTGACACCACCAAAACCTTCCTGATAAATTAAATAGAGCTACTATTTAAGGGTAAAAGCCGCTAAGAGATTTGAAGATAATCGATCGCACGAAGACAGACTGCTTTTGAGGACTTTGTTTCTTACATGAGAAGAGGATATCAAATTGTATTTTAATACACACATTTAATTGTAAAAGTTTCTACAAGCTTAACGTGGGATTCTAGAATAACGTAGAGCAATTAATGCATAAATTATAATATACATTAACTACTATTTGATAGAACATAAAATAGCTTACATCGTACTTATCAATCTTACGTCAATTCTATTCATATTTTAACAAGCTCAACAGTGTATACGGTATTCCGATAAACATTGAATGCCAACCTTATTTTCTCGCAGATCATATATATAATATTATATTATAGTAGGTAATTTCATTATATTACGTTTTATAACATATAAATGTATTTCTTTTTTCCATAAATTTAAGAAGTTTTATATATTTCAGATTTTATTCAACAACATCATCATTATCAGTCCCTATCGGTCCACTGCTGGACATAGGCCTCTTTCAATGAACGCCAAGGCGACCGAACTCCTGCTACTCGCATCTATCCCGGACCGGCTACTGCACGGGGATCTTCTTCCCACCTGGTGAACGGTCGACCAACACTTCGTTTGCCTAAACGCGGCCTCCACTTACTGGCCCATCTGCTATCTGTCCTTCTGAGTGTGTGACCAGCCCGTTGCCACGTCAGCGAGCTTAATCGTCTTGTGGTTTATAGAATTTTAATTGTAACGAAATAGCGAAATATTTAAAAAAGTAGGGTATGCCAAGTACGTACGTTATATATTTCTTAGTCCACTTGATTCTTGAATAGCAAGGGCTCATCGACTCAGACAAAATGAATGATGACACGGCGTGCCCATCACGGCCGATCCGAGTTGACGCCGACGACAACGCTTTTGTGAAATCATCAAAAAACATTAATGATCACCTGCGGTCGTATATTTTCTATAAAACATTGATACGAAATGGGAAATTATTTAAATATTTCATGATGATATTTATTTGTATCGCCATGGTTTTATTTTTGTATCATTTCAGATATTTGTTTTATTTTATAAAACTAGAACGAGTTTACATTGAAATGAAACAATTTGGTTGATAGTTCTTTTTCTGTCTGATTGGGCTTTTTTTT
>JAFELO010001349.1:258929-271325 GCA_017140195.1 Eumaeus atala
TAGACCGAATCGTCTATAGACCGGGAACAGAATGGATAGAAATATTGTATACATTATGTTAAAATTACACTTAACTGTATCAATGATAGTATATGAAATACCGCCAACGCAGATTTGTGGGTAATGGTTTAGTTGGGAAATTAAGATCATACTACGCACTGCCTCATGGTCAAGTGAGGTCCTGGGCTCAAGCTCTGGGTCACACCCTAAAGTGTTATTGAGATTTGTCAATTTCTTTTAACAGTCCGAAGTCAGCAAGTTGCCGGTGTCTCGATGAGCACGTTAAGCCGTCAGTGTTGCGGATTCCTCTACTATAGGAATAGGAGAACGAGGGAATATAATGGGACGTGTGCACTATAATATCCGCCGCTCGCCTTCGTCCCATCCCTCGAATCGCGCATTGGCTACTTACAAAACCACGCGAAACGCGATAGCACCACTGCGAAGACGGTATGTGAGCGGAAGGTACCACATCTGCCCGATTCGGCTGCATTGGAGCTTTGGCACTCTAACTGGTTATAATATTGATGTGTCCCTGAACTTAACTATTTTCCGTGAATAAGAAAATACAATGATATTGTTTGTATCGTTCAGTTAGTTATAACAAACAAGTATTGATTGGTGGTCGAGTGTTTTGATCGTCGTCGTGGGTACATTGTGCCCCCGAACTGCCACGCCTATGGAGACAACAGCTTACACAAGTGACTCAAGCTCGCCAACGCACGCACCAAAAATGTCATAAAACACACTTAGTCTAAACATAAATTTAAAGACACTTCAGGTTTTACATACTCTGAAATTTAAAAAAAAGTATTTAAAAATTATCATTTGTAACATTTATATTTATCTCCCTCGCTGCCGGAGACCTTTTACACGTACACTTACCTTAATTCAAAATTTCAACAAGATTATTTTTATAAGTTACTATCAATTCGTCTTAGTTTTGCTGGTGAATAACAGGGTAGTAATTATAATCTAAAATCTACCTCAGAAATAGTTCTATCCATAGGCGAAAACCGCATGAATATCAGATCCGCATAGTATAAGATAAGCGAACACATACAAACAGACAGCTTTTGTGGATTTTGTTTTGTGTATAAGAATACATTTTCTTATAATACTATTTTATAAATATTTTTTATAATCCCTTTCCCTTATCTTTATATATACTTAGTTTGGCCAGAATTACTGTTACAATTAAAAATTGAAAATGATACATTTGAATTTGGAATCTGTCATTTTTATACTATTGTTCATTGTGTTTTTTTTTTTTTTCATTTTAGCGCCAGTATATTTTACAATATTTTGTGATGTTAAAATGAAGTGGGGTGATAAAGCGAACAGAATCGCTATAATTGCATTACCCAAAGTAGGTATGGAGCCAAATGCAATTTTTAAAACTCTCCATACACTTGCCATTAGTCAAATGTTTGTATACCGAGCTATTAATAGGTACTGGTACAATTGAGATATATATTGTTTGTGATATAGAAAGATCTAGCATCATTCATAGCACATAGTTCATGGCAAAAACTGTAAGGGAAAGAAATCGATTTTTTTTTTCCAAAAGCAAAGGATTTTATCTCGGGAATGAAGATAGCACCTAGAACCATGTCGCACATTTTAAGAGATGACTTAAGACTTGCAACCAATAAGAGGCAACATTTTAACAAACAAAATGATAGTGTTTATGCTCAAAATTCTTAGGAAGCATCCTAATTAGTAGTGCAACGTGAGCATTATCCGGCGTCATCGATGGTTTGGTGGGATGTTAGCTATGAATGAGTGTCTGAGCCATGTTTTTGTAAAAAGGCATCAAAGCACCGGCACAAGATACCATCTTTGAGAAGGTAGTTAAGCCCCTTAGTAATACCGTGTTTAGTAACCAAGTATGGTCCTTCCAGCAAGACTCGGGACCAGATCGAAAAGCTCGATCCACACGATCTTGGTAAGACCATCCTACACCTAGTCCCAACCTTTATCCGCAGGATTATGATTTATGGTAAGTTTTAGAGAGTAACGCTTGCTATTAACGCCATGATAATTTGGAGTCACTATACAAACCATACGACTGGCAGCGAAATCTTTCCCCATGGGAAGAGTGCGTGCTACTATTGATAACTGGCCTCAAGGTTTCAAGGACTGTATTACAGCCAATGGAGACCACTTCGACTAGTTTTTTTTAAATATTTTCAACTGTTTTATATTTGGAGACCACTTCGACTAGATTTTTTTAAATATTTTCAACTGTTTTATATTTGGAGACCACTTCGACTAGTTTTTTTTAAATATTTTCAACTGTTTTATATTTGTGTATTAAACGAACTCACTGTAAAAGTGATAAGAGTTATTTGCAGATTTTATCCTTTGTTACAATATTGATGGCAAGACTTATATTGTGCTAAAGTGAACCAAGCGCGTTGTACTCTGGAGTGTGTAATTATGCGTACCTACACTTGAAAAATATAACCCTCCTTCTGTCGCAGTAGGGTAAAAATTGCACATAATTTACGTAATTCTATTACGCGCAATAGCTACTCATTGTTATTTTATTCATTTACCAAATAATAAAATATTCTAAACTCGTTATTGGCCAAGACCAAAAATAAAATTGTAATTAACACTTTTTGTTATCTTAAAAACCTCGTCAAATGATAAAATTTAGAGTTAAAAAATATGATGACCTACGATGCCATTGAATTACAACGATATTCATTTACTTATTCTTTTCTTTTAACTCTTTTTACCGTGTCTATTTAGTTCTTTTTTTTTATTCACTACTTCTTGGTCAGTAATTAAAACGAAAAGTAATTTATGAGAACAAAAAATAAATAAACAAGTATTAAACGCCACAAATATTTCCTAACTCAAAGTTAGTAATTATATTATACTGGCATATCTATATTCTTTCGTTTTAACAGCATGGATATTGTTATCAACATATAGTCTAAAATACAGTAGCGTACTTTCTGTCCACAAATGTAAAGGAATAGAGAAGTTATTACCACGTTAATCTACTTTGTATATTATACAAAGTGTGATCATTTTGGACTGGACATTTGGCACTTTATAAATAGCCCTGAAATGGTTTTCAACCGTAAAAGCAAAATTTAATTTTTCCTTATATAAAATTTTTGAATTATTAGTATAAAATATTTGGATTATCAATTATGAAACACCCATAAAGTAAATCTGGACTTTATTTTACAGAGATACAAAAAAAGTTAATACCCACAACGCAAAACAATTAACAACTATACATATGAATATTCATGGAGATTTTATGGAGATTTTATGGAAGTTTCATATAAATGTTTCTGATAATGGCCAAAATTACAATAACATTAACATACGCTGACGCTTTCTCTTATCACCCGTTCCCTACGTTGACGTCCCGTGGAGATGTCATTGAGATGTGTTCGTGGACGTGATAGGAGTGAGTTGTGACCGGTGGACGCTGTAAAACGTTCATCAGATACCGTCTCGCGCGTGATGGATTTCGGCGCCAAAACTTTAAAATACCTTTATACATTAATGTACGAGCCACCTGGCACGTCGGAATGAATTGCTAGCGATTGTCAAATGTTGTCCCTAGCGCTCTGGTGACGCCCACTTAGCGGCGGCCGAGGTCGCCATCAGCGCATGTCACTGTTACACTTCTTTATTTCTAAGACGGACAAGTAAGACTATTTTTCTAGGTTTCTCTTAAGTAGGTAGGACAGGACTACTTTTCAGGTTTGGTCCTGTAGGTGGGTTTACTTCTTTTTATCTGATATTAACATTTGAGGTACAACTAAAATTTAGAAAAATAGTATATGAAGTAGACAAAAAAGATGGTTTGAAAAAAGAGAAAATATATTTTATATTTAAAAAAAATATTAATAGTTTTTTTAACTAAAATTATTAGAAAATCTAGACGGCGTAGGCATAATGTTGTTATTTTATTCAAATTGTATTCATACTTATATTGTTCTAATTTTTATGTCATTATAAATTAATATTTTAAAAAATACAGGTTTCATTTTTTTGCTAGTAAAGGTGACAAACGACTACCAACGCCCATAGACTTCCGCATTATTGTCATGCAGATTCGTTGCCCTCTATCTCTTCACTCTACCAAAATGCCGGCGGCCCCGGCATTCTCAAACCCCGCGAGACGCGATGGCATGGCTCTCACTCTACGTCGGTGACATGTGAGCTCGGGATACTTTTCCGGTCGTGTTGGCCTAGTCCGGCTGCAATGCAGCATGCCACCAGCACTTATTAGAAGCTACCCAACACAATTAAGTGGCTACGCCGACTATACTATTTATCCCCCCACAGTTTGGTCGCGACTCCATTCAGCACGCAATACCCGTCTCTGTAATGACCACACATTGTCCATACAAATCAAAGACTCGACCTTATACAAAAATTCTCTACTGTTCTCTATGCTCTCGTTTCAAATCTTCAGTGACCTATTCCACAAAAGCCTATAGAGCTATTTGAGACAAAAAGTGTTCATGTATATCTAGTAAAAAAAATATCTAGTTTTTAATTACACAAACGTAAAAATACAGCATATTTAACATAGAAGCAGTATTTTCGAACAGTGAGCATATCCAATTCCACATTGAAATTGACGTGACAATAATCCCGGGGGAATTGATACCATTGTGTATCGATGGAATCTGACATCGAAAACATTGGTTCCATGTAAAATTTTCTTTCTGCTATGAGTTACACCAATTAAGTTGACATATTGAATTTAAGAAAGAAGCACCGCACGTAGTTTCCACGTATGATCTATGTTTTTACCAATTGCCTCTACCGCTTAATTGCGAAAACAAACATGAACCAGATTTGTGTTTAAAATTTTAAAATTATACAATTCGTAGTTTTGCATTTGTCACGGTACGCATGTAGTGGCTATTAAGTAGTCAAGTTAAAGCGGCTCGTCGTATTTTCTCCTTCCAGCAGTAGTTGAGACTATTCATGCACACTTTTAAAATTATTTTTATACACACTACAAGTAAGATCGGGCGTTGGATCTGTTTAAAAGTAAACAATTTTTTGTTCGATCAAGTTTGTAATTAGACTAAATTATGTGTGAATAACACATATAGTGTTCATATGGATTTTATTTCAATCACCAATAACACGCAAGCGTCGCGTCCGACAAAGTATCGGCATTGGTAAACTCACAAAGCGAAAAAACTGATTCGTAAAAATAACTTTTATGAAGTTTTATACTACTTCTGCCAGTTGATTGTCAATCGTTGATAGTGTGTTCTATCAATGCCTACACATTATCAGACAGATTATTATTAAAATTCAACGCTTTACGTACACTAAATGTTTGTAAATTCAATCTTAAGTAAGTCAAAAGTGCTAACAAACTTAGCACTTTTGACTTACTTAAGATTTTTTGCCGTCCTTCCAGATTTCCTAACATGTCTCTCACTGCACGAGGAAACTAAAACAAAGCAATTTGTCTCTCCTTGTCACAACTAACAAACATCAGAAATCTGTTCAATTAATTATATAAACAGTAATTATAATTACTCATATCACAACAACATATTAAAAGCGAATCGCAAGCATCGGCAATCATTTCGGACAGGAGAAAATTTGTCAAAACAAGAACGAAAAGATGTACAAGGCAGCTTGATATGATTTATATGTGGGTATAGACTATAAAACAAGATTGCAGCCAATCTTTAAATCATTATGTCCGCGGTGAGATGTAGACGTTATAGCACAGCGGAGTAAAATACGATAATGGTGCTTAAATTGCAAGAGTCGCGACTGTAAGACATTTGCTTAAACAGTACTAAAAAACCGGCCAAGTATAAGTCGGACTCGTGCACCGAGATATTTATAAAATTTCGTCCGTCTGTCCGTTGATCAAATACGTAGCCAGGTCAAATCGGTGGTAGCGTCCGTAGATTCTTAGGACCCTTTGTTCCACCGTTAACGTGGCCGGTACCGTGGTCCGGGACTAGTTCAAGTACCGAGTACTGGGGACCGGATTCTACTGCTATCGTCCATTGGTGGTAAATGTCATAATTGCCACGCTGAGCAGGCGGATTGGCAATTGCAGATTAGGTTTCAGACCGGCGCCACTGCTGCCTGTCGCCAATCCGATTGATGGTACTTGCCATCACTCGGCGCAAGCGCTATCCGGTGCTCCCGAGTACACTATTGTTAGTGCGGATATCTATGGGCGTCGGTCTTCGTCGTGGCTCCAGTTGCTGGTTTGCTATACTATAAAGAGTATATTTTATGTCCATAACTTTTTTATTAATTCATATAGTTACTTAGTGGATTCTATGAGACTAGGCCCTAACTAATTAGTTAGAAACTAAAATTAAACTACCCTCGAAATGTTATAATAATAATTGTTAAGTCTATTAATGCTCAGCTTGCATATTGCCAATTGTAGAATTTTCTTAGACGTTTGCATTTGTTGGTAGAACTTCACTTTTACTACAGGGTTTAACATCAAGTGTGGGTATTCTCATCTATTATGTAATGGCATTAAGAAGTGTTAGTGATAGAGCGCTGAAGGTGCCGACTTCAAATGTTATCCACAACCACAGACCTTTATAAGTAAGTGGATAGCTGGTAATTTAGTTTAGTCACAAACAGAGGAGACCAATCTTCAAAGGAGACGTCCTTTGCCGAGTAATGAAATCGAATTCAGCTTAGAGCGAATAGATCATATATGAAAATTTTCAATCATACTTTATAAAAAACTACGGAGTAGCTTATAGTCTCCTCTTTTTACAGATTCGGTTAAAATCAACGACAACATATTCTTCTATTTATTTTCTTTAGATCTGTAATGAGGGCAGAAAAAAATTGTTGGCGGAGAAAATTTTCGATATGGTACACATGACTGAAGCTAGACAGTGTTCAATTTAAATTTTCCATTAATCCATTGAGGCACTGACTACTCTTAAACCATACATTTCAAAATCTTTCTATTAAATCAGCTGTCCAGTTATAAAGAGATCAGTGTACATACCCATACGTAGTCAACTGTAATAAATTATCACCCGTCTTTTATATTTCGCAGTCAACCATAACGGTTGACTGAGAAATGAAAAAGGGCAGTAAAATAGAAACTTAGCGTGCAACTGATTTTCAGTTGTTTGTCATGTACATTTACATAATATCAATAGTTTGTACTCGTAAAGTCATGCAAATTACTGTTCTGTTTTTTTTTATTGTCAATCACCCAACATAACCAAGGCTGGTGTATACTTTTTGATCATATCCCGTTGTTAACTCGTATCGTGAGAAATTATTTAAGTGGTTTAACTACCCAGACAAAATGGAAATATATTGAAATTCTTCAGTTGTCTCAATAAACACAACACAATAACAAGCAATATAACCTTGGCATAGTTTTTCAAATAGGCTTTTAGTACGAAAAGCAACAAAGCTGAGTCTGGAATAAGCTAACTTGAAATTCAATTAAAAACCTTACCTAACATAGTCGTTCTTGCAGAATATATTACTGTCACGTGCATAACATTTCTGTTCAGAATCAAGGGGCATCTTGCACTCGCAACACCGCAGGCACGGTGTATGCCAGCGTCGCTCCAGTGCAAGGAGATAGTATCTATCAGTGATGCGGGATCCGCAGCCGGCGCAGGCGTCCTCCGGTGGGGGCGCTGGCGGCTCATCCGGTGGCTCCCTCTTGCGACACGAGGTGCAGTCACGCGGCGAGCCGGGCGACGCCGCCGGTGCGACTGGCGAGAGTTCTGAGCTCGCTTCATATGCCGAAGATAAATACCGCTCGCTCTGTTGCTGTAACAAATATTATATTTTTACTTTAACAATAATTTTAATTCTTACATGTAATGAATATATTTAATTTCCGATGTTCAATCAAAAAAATATTTTAAAGTAAATATAAAATTGTCTCAAACTGTTATGGTGTATATTTCTTCCTAAATTTAAAACAAAATCCCAAAAAAAGTTTGTATGTGATCGATTTTCTCTAAGCGTTCGTTCAGTAGAATAGATTTTTATGTGGTTTTCATCCATAGTACAACAATTCCCGAGGAAGCTTTTGCTCTATTATTCTCGGGCAAAACTAGGGTGTATTATTATAGTATTATATATAATATAATAACTTCATAAATATAAACTTAACTTCATAAATTTAAACTTTTTTAGTGGACAATGTAGATGATATATACGTCAAAAATTTCTTTTGAGCGATGGGCATGAATATAGATTTTTTTTATTTTAATAATAACCTTCAATTCTCTTAAAAAATATTTATTGAGACGTAATCAGTTTTGCCGTCGGGACTTTAAAGGGACTCTATCTGACTTTCAAGACTCGGGAAGTTTTATATATAGTTTAGGGAGGTGATTGAATAAAAATCATATGCAATGTATTTCTTACATATTTATACCTTGTACATTTGTTTTGTAGGTAGTAATCGTTGACAACATGTTAATCATGAAATTGTATTTCATAATAATATTTTATTACTTAACGTATATTTTATCACGTCCTTGTCTTTATCAATTAAATATACGTTTTTAATCGATTTGTCGTTTATTTAAGGCCTATAATAAATTTGAGGCATATTTTTAAATTTCAATCTACTTATATCTAATTACTGGTCTTTAAATAGCGGAGTCATTATAAGTAAAGTTAATTTACACTTGTTAACATAAGACTTTCGAATACACTTAAAACTGATAACTTCTAATTGAAAATACTTTATTAACGTTATAATTAAGGGCGACATATTTAGCTTCGTGAATGGTTTCAACCGACTTTATCTTGGGTTATGTTTTTCGCTTTATGTTCGTCTGCCTAATGTATATTTTTATAAATACTTTATGTCTTACTACGATAAATTAATTGATGTATTTTATATGTATATCCTTAAACCTGCTCTTAAGACTTAGCTGATTTGGAAGCTAAATGAATAGTCTTCGACACTATTTTAAATATTACAGGCCGACCCGGCTTTCAATCAGGCGCGGATTATATAATAAAATATAAAAAGTAAATTAGCCACAGCACGTTGCTGTAGGTGATATACTTTATTAGTAGCAAGAAAAAGTTGCAGATTTTTTTATGTTGGAGAAAGTTCCACGTGTGTGGGCAATTTCATTAAAATCGGCCTTTTTTCTTGAATACAAGATTGGCCCTAATATAGCGAACTCAATATATTCGCGTTAAGTCCTTTAACTTTTTTTGTTGATCGCCAGCATACTTTCCAAGATCACCGATCGGTCTAGATTCCAGATCGTCTCTCAAAATAATTGCATGAAAATTGCAACCTGTAATTACTATACAAGAAACTAATTTATACTTTCCCTTTATCTTACTAATGAAATAACTACAAAAGTTTGTAAGTACCTATATTTTTTATGCTTCCACGCACAAAGCACTGAAGGGCGCATATGTATATATATATATGCGCGAAAAAAAATACGAAAGTCAGAAATAATAAAAAGTAGCCCCAAATAATGAATTATTCCCGTGTTGGTGGGAGTACACACGTAATTATAATGATGATGTAGATGTAATAATGATGTAGTCATTTAATAAAACATATATCATATAACATATACTAGTATACTCTTACACGCATCGATTTTCATACGACATTCTTCGTCATGTGTGTAAGGAGCGGTATAATTATTATTATAATTTCCCGGCGGTTTTCGGTTACACCACAGCAGCCGGGGGTCGAGAGCTCCCGTGGCTAGTTCCGTTGTAAACAAAAACCCCTCAATGGTTTATTATAAGTGACTCTTTAAAAATTAATATGAGCATTTGGCGTAGACCTACTATTGACGATAACATCGGAAACTCCTATAACGGAGTATAAAATACTTGGATTTCAATCCCTATCATAGTTGACTGTCGTGTTCTTCTTCAATACCCTATCCCGAAATTTGTGAAGTTCTTATGTGATGCGAGAGAACGCATCTCTATGCGAGAGAACGCATCTCTCTAGGGTACGTCGGCCACGTTAGGTGCCCTGATGCCAAAAAAACGCGTCGCTAAAGGTTTATACTAAAATTTTAATATTATGTTATAATAGTTTATTCGACGGTCTATACAAACCGTTATATAATATCATATTTAAGGCCAGTAATAAATATAAACCGGGAGCATTATAACACTCGACAGTATTCCAACCTCGCCGCGCTATTATAATCATTTTGGTAAAGTAAGAAAGGTAGTTTTCGGTGAGTATACCCAATCTAAGCTAAGGTAAGGCATAGATAAAGATCACCATTGTTCCGTAGGTAACGAGTGAAAACTCCTGGACCATATTCCTGGCATTGATAATAATTCATGAAAGTCTGTTTATATCATAACATTAAAGTGCAATAATATTTTATGACATTTCGCCGCGCCGTGTAAGAATTTCAGGCTGCATTTCTATTACCAGTAATATAGCGCCAACAACGGTTCTAAAGCTTCTAACAGGTATCGGTTTTCTTGAAAATTGTATTTACATTTCAATCTCTGGCTTTTCGCAGTCCATTTTCTATTTTAATGAACTCCAAGGGGAACACTCATCGTTATTTATACAGATAAAGCTAGCTAGTATGATAAATTGGACGAAAACCGTGGAACGGCCGAGTTCGAAATTTGACCAAAGTAGTTAATCGATAAGGTTGATTAATATTAATAAATATAGATTTAACGCATTAAAATCGTCTATGATTACTACCCCTCGTATTAATGGGGGTATTGAGAGCACGCAGGTGAAACCGGTGGAGCTACTAGTTGTATTATATTTATAACAATAAAATGAGCATTCACACCTATACTTTTATTTACTATTTAGATTATTGTTAATGATGAATACTAAAGTGAAACAAAGTGAATTACGCGAGAGCCGTCGGTAAAACTTAAATAGTAAATCAAGTCCGAGGGGCCAAATTGATTTCTTATGTCTTCGGCTCAGACATTTATAACAATATGTTTTGATAATAAATTCATTTACTAATGCTACCCGCTAAAAATTTAATGGAAATATTTTGTAAAGAGAATATTAAAAAGCGGACTAACACGAGATTAGTGAATGATTCGTATTATTTTGAGATACTTGACTGATCGTGGTAGAACCAACAATATAACGTCATCTTTTAATTCACAAGCATTAGCATATTAATATCAGACACGATTAAAATGCAGTAACAATTATAAATGAAACGATGTCTTAAAATTTAATGTTTTATATATTTTGAGGGTTCCGTATAACCATTACCCTTTTTGGATCACTGTTATGTCCGTCTGTCCGTACTGCCTCTTGCTCGCTCTTTCTCTATCTTTTAAAGAAATTTAAAGCGTGCTTATTTTACCGGTAACCTGACCCAACATTAAAATTTAGTGAAACGTTTTTGTTGTAAAAATTATCACACGAAACCATTACAAATAATAATGCGAAGAATAAACGCGGCAGAGCGTTGAAGAGAGAGATCCACTCTTTCTCAAGAAAGTTGGAATGGAAAAGACAAAGAGAAAAGCGTATATCATTAAAATTAGGGTCGGTATCGATATTAGATCACTGCATATATTTTTTAACAATATTATTTTAAGATCTTGGGGAAATATTTTTTTATACAACTTAATATTTTTCTTTTTATTCCCACTTTATTTAGGAGCTTTCATCGTTGGCACTATTCTTTCTTAATTCTAAACATTTACTTACGAATTTACATAAATATTTAAAAATATCATTTTGAGGCAAACTTAACAAATATGAAACTAAAATTTAGAATATGAAATATCTAACACAAGTCACACCCATAATAAACAGCCATTAGACAAATGGCAATGTGTAAGTATATTTGCTCGTAGGTATTTAATCGTTGATTAAGTGTCGTAGTACTTAATCGTTGATAAAGTTAATAAAAATCAAACTGATGTTATTTTTTTAAAATGCTTGGTTCAATTTATCATCGAATGAAAGAAATTAAATACGGATTTATTCCAGAAGTTGTATATCTGTGATCGACTACTCAAAATGTACTGAACGGATTTTGATGCAGTTTTCACCAATGAATGGAGCGATTCCTGAGGAAAATGTATGTAATAATTTCTCATGGAAGCAATCCGACAAGTGTTTATTTACGGGAGAAGCCGGGGCGGAACGCTAGTTGTTTTTAATAATTAAATAGATAGTGCTAATTCCATCATTTCGGTTCTTAACAGCACACACACGGCAAGACTATCAAGAAGATTCATCTTAATGCAAATACAAATTCCATCACAAACTCATTCTAAGGTTTTATAGATGCGAGATTCTATAGATACGGGAATTGTTAAATTTGCAAATTTACTAGTAGCCCGATTTAAAGTAACATGGTGTAACACCAATGACATATTCTAATCAAACAGCAAGGCATGTTCTGTTTT
>JAFELO010001349.1:274243-284721 GCA_017140195.1 Eumaeus atala
TAAAACCGGTATTATATTGCGCATGTTTACACATGACAAAGCTAGTTAAACTAAAAGAATATATTGAAAAACTTTTATCCGATATTTTCAGTGGTAATTAATTAACAATATTTAAATAATAATAATAGGTAGGTAATTAAAAATTTTCACCAAAAAGCAGTTTATAATAACAGATATTTTTTAATAGTAGAGAAGTACCGAAATTGTCGTTTATATCACCGAGCACCAACGCTGATGTTATCAAGTGCACAGAAAAATATAATAGTAATTTAAATTTTTAATAATGGTAATTTTCGTACATAATGTACTGGATTATTATTATTTTAGGTCAATACAAAAATGGTTATTAAGCGCACGAGTTTTGTCGTAATAGATGTTGAAAAAACTATTATTGAAAACCTTACCCAGTGCATCGCTCCCCTCTCTTCGTACACTCCCATCTGGGGGTCAATTTTTCCGTTTTCTATTTTCGAACGTATGGGCTTTTGCCCCACTACACTGTGGCACTCACACTCGAAACATGACGTGCGCGGTGTGTCGCGGCGTACGGCCAACTGTAGACGGATGCCGTGCTTCCGAGAGAAGGTGGGTCGGAGAGACCCGCCCCCGGCGCCGCCTTCGGGTCGATGCTGACACGAGTGGATTTCATTTTTTTTTTTCATAAATGTTGTTATTGAATTTTTTGACGCAACTTTTTTGTGTAACGAATTATCGTTCTAGAGTGCCTCTCGAAAAATAGTTCGGGTGTCTTCGATTTAATTATTTTAATGACACCACAAAATTATAATATAGTTGCAAAGGATAGAATTTTATATTAGCAATGGGTACGAGTGAATAATTATAGTTGGTAAGGTTCCCATTGCGTTGGTTTTAATGACCTCTCCTTATATTGATAGCTTCAAAAATGAAAGGTGCATAAATTTATAATGAAACAGTAAGAAGAATATGTATACTCGATTTTATGAATATAAATATATATTTAGAATATGTATTAATATAAACATTACACAGATACTCGCGATATGTGTAAATGTATTTTCTTTTAACATATTTATCTGGGTTTTTACCAAATATGATATTTTCTTAAATTAGCTCCTTTACCTTAAATGAGTAATCGCATTCGGCGCTAGATATTTCCAGTTCAATGAACTGTTACGACAAATGCAATAGCAGTGCCAACAGTTGCAGGTCCTTCCGAGAAAAAAGCTCGATATTTACTAAAACCCTATATATTATAGAAGATTGGAAAAGTATTCTATAGAAGAGGGATATATTTTTAGTAAGATGCATTGCCACGATGCATTGCAGTGGAATTAGGCCGGCAAGATTTGGAGGTACATCTCGCTCACATGAAACCGGCGTAAAGTGACAGCTTCACTATCGCGTTTCGTGTGGTTTGTGAATAACTCATTGGAGGGGAGGAGTAAAGGATTAAGCATTTGGTATTCTAATATGGATATTTAGGATGTCGGTAGTTATCCAGGTGCGGACTGCTTGTTTGTTCCCCTATAATATAAAAACTATACGCTCCTATATATAACTATACCTATCTATATCATTATAGTTATCCATACAGTAATGTACCTGTAGGCAGTTCTATATGCACATATCTACACGATAGTGGTTAATTTATACACGTATTCTTTACTAGCATCACCTCGTGGATTCACCCGCGTGACTCAAGTCCCATTAGTCTTAGCGTCATGGTGTATAGCCTACAGACTTCCTCGATAAATGGACTATCCAACACAAAAAAAAATTCAATTCAGGCCTGTAGTTCCCGAGACTAGCACGTTAAAGCATATAGGTAATTCACAAAACATATGATAAGATTGAAAGCTTTGTGATAACATTTGTACATAACATTAAAAAGCTCGATACTAAAAATAACAGAAGAACCAACCATATTCATGCAACACATCGATCACAAACCAAAGCAATTGCAAATTAACAAACTCCATTCAAAGCGAATTTGCTGCTAGCCACGTTCGAATTTAGCCCTTAAATGTTTCTAAATTGTAAACAGCTTTAGGCTGTTAGGTTTCGGCTCGAATGGCTGCCCGGTTTAAAAGCATAACATCGTTAGGTTACTCAATTTCGTCGCGATATAAACTGTTGTTTACAGTTACAATTTTCACAGATGTTGTAATTATTTATGTTGGCGCTATAACAACAACTACTAAAGACAAGCCTTCTACTATTCTAATGTATTTTTGCGATTTTAAATATGTCTGACTGCAGAAGCTCTGTTGCTCTCTTTTCATTTGGCACTCGTATTATCAAGACGAATCTGTGTGAAAAACTGTCAGCCAGTCATGCTGTAAGAGAGAACATATAAATCTACATCCACACATACAAACTCTCGAAAAACATTGCCATCCTTCCGACGTAAAATAAACTAGATTGTTATTCCTTTTTGGGTTTTAGGCGGGATCCCATAGAACAATCGTGTTTTTATAGATAATTGTACTGAAGGGTCTTTCATACCGCTGAGGTTGAACACGCAAACGGATTTTTTTACGTTGCGTTACACGATCATGATAATACATGCGAACTCGCAATTTTGGTACTCTACATTTCATATTCTACCACATTTTGTATGTGTAGACGTAATAAATAATCACCAAAAATGTATACCGGAGTTCGAACTTGTATAATGTGTCGGTAAATTAAAACATGACGTAACGTACCACGCACGTCGACGTCACGAGCCAGTCACGGCACTCGCTGACACAAGCAATTCCCCCCCTGCTACACAGCTTTACCGCTGCAGTGTTGCACTGCTACACTAGTGCTGTGGTGCACTGGTGCACAATAGTTACGGTACAATATAGAAATATTGTGTTACTTTTTACTGTTTAATTTTAATTGTCTACGGTACGTAGTATAAACATCCATGACCGGTATTTAAACCCACGACCTCGGTTGCTGTATATCAAACGGGATGCATCCATCGCATCTGCGGGAAAGGTGGTCTGTCCCCGTCCCCCCTATCGAACACTACCTCACCTAGACCGTCGCCCAACGTGTCTTATAGTAACGGATGAAGCTGCACTCGACTATTCTGTCAGCGTAAAGTAGTGAAGGAATAACGTATACCCGCTTATTTTACATTTTATTTCGTAGCTGTGTAAGCGAAGAGAAGTCCAACGTAGCTTCACCGGATTGCTATAAGCGCTCATAGAGCGACGAGCTTACTTTGCCGCAGCTTAGTTTGCTGTAGCTGAACGGGGTATTGAACGTGCTATGTTGGGTGTTCCTCTGTCCGACAGAATCCGTAACAAAATCATAAGGTAGATAACTGAAGTATCCGAAATCACGCGACGAATAGGCTAGCTGAAGTGGCAATGGTCTGGTCACGCACTCTGAAGAACAGATTGTAGATGGACCTGTAATTGGTAGTTATCTAATAATAATAATTAACTTTTTTGAAATTCTATTCCGCAGGCTACATACTACGCATACAGGCTACATCTCTCGCGAATAGTGCAGCTTATTTAATCTTAAAGAACGTATCCATATTCATGAATAAAAAGCTACAAAGGAACAAAGAGAAACTTCAAAGAAATGCAAGACGTGCACAATGTACAATTATGCGCAATATAAAATCACGAGCGTTATGGTCGACTTTGCAAAAAAAAATTTGAATTACACGCTTTTTTCAAGTACAATGTGTGAAAAAACAACTTAAATTCAGACACGTAAGATTGATTTTACATAAAAACATGTTTATGTACATATATAATACTTTATAACGACAGTTAAGTATGAAGTCATGTATCTTTTATTTTTGTAAATCAATGACAAAGTTAAGCATGCTATAATCAAAGCACGTCGTGTTGAAATAGATTTGAATTCTTGTATTCAAATTTAACTAGTTTAATGGTAACAGACTGTAACCCTTTTTGACTCGGCAGCTCTGTGGTCAAGTGAAACACAGTTCGAACCGCTGAATACCTCAATAGTTACAATGGCTTTCACTCAATTTGAAGTTAGTCTCAATATTACACACTACTAACTTTAGCCTGGTTAACAGTCAAACCAAGCGTATATATTTATGTACTATAATATAAGATGAAGAGTTCGTTTGTTTAATGGCACTAATCTCAGGAAAAACTGGCCCCAATCGAAAAATTATATTTGTGTTGAATAGTCCATTTATAGAGAAAGGCTATAGGGTGTATAACGATGATGCTACAACAAATAGTACCGGAGCGGGCGTTGCTACGAGGGTGGATCTAAAAGTTCTAAGCCCGACTAAGAAAATGAAAGAAAAGTGGATCTAAATTTATTTTTATTTTTCGACATAATCTCCATCTAGTTTCGAGCCACCCAAATGTTTTTTTAAATTTGGTAATAAATGATAATCCGAGGGGGCTAAATCCTGCAAATAAGGTGGGTGGGGCAGAAATTCGTAGCCACAATCATGGATTACAGACATTGTTTCAACCGAAGTGCGAAGACGTGCATTGTCTTGATGAAACAAAAGTTTCTTACGCAACATTCCCGGCCTTTTTTCTTTTGTTTCTTCCCGGAGTATTCGTAAAAGGTTACAATAATAACTAGAATTTATAGTTTGACCTTTCGGTAAATAATCTACAAAAATAATGCCCTTTGCATCCCAAAAAACAGAAGCCATGACTTTGTTAGTCGACAAAACGACCTTAGCCATTTTCGGTGTAGGAGAGTCTGATCTTTTCCACTGTTTGGATTGTTGCTTTGATTCAGGAATATGGTGGTGAACCCAGCTTTCATCCATGGTAACCAATCTAGACAAAAATCCTCGGGATCAGTCTCAAAAAGTTCCAAACAGTCTCGCGAAATTGTGTATCGAACTCGTTTTTGTTCAGCTGAAAGCAACCTCGGGACCCAGCGAGCCTTATGGAACCCCAACTCTTAATAATATTCCAAATGTTACGAAAGTAATTTACTATAGTAACCTCGTGGACAACGTGGGAAACTTTCGTGTTATGAAACAATATTTTAAGTAAATATTATTTGCAGCAGATAATGTAACGTAAGAAGCCGCAGTTCGTAATTAAATATAACGTGTAGTCAATATGTCTTAGTCATTTATAGCTCTGTGGTGCATAGCAGCCGGACTTCTCGTGGCTGGCGTCATTTCTTTTACTGTTTAAGTCATTGCAACCACGTACTATCTCCGCTTTGATTGGGGTGGGAAACTGAAAACACTTCCTACTCCTCCTATTTTCTTCTGGCTACATACATTGCGGGTCCCTGGGTTGTTTTTAACATTCCCTCGGGCCCCCTGCGATCATATCAAAGGTGGCCACGGTCCTTACTGGAGACACATACTAGCAGCGGAGGGAAAGTGTGAAGTGTGGTGGGCCCGATTATGGCTCATGACATAATCTCAACTTTAGTAGATAAATACATATATAGTTTAAGAGAAGAAAATTGCGTGTCATAAAAACAACTCCAAATAATAGTAGAGACTAGAGTAGGAAATCGGACTTGCACACCGAGAATTCCGTATCTTTTTATAGATACGCTCGTCTGTCCATCTGTAGGTACGTATGTTAAGACCTTTTTCGCTTCCAAATCTCCATGCGGTCATTCTGGATTAAGCTGAAAAAAGGATACTTCTAAGTAAATAAACCAAAAGATGCTGTTATGTGCATATCTTCTATGGGATCGAGAAAAAAGACTTGACAGACGGACAGATGGACAGACGGACATGCGAGAGAGAAAAGTGTTCCTATAAGGGTTCCGATTTTTCCTTTTCAGTTAAGAAAGCCTAAAAACGGCTCCATTCACATAGAAACAGAAACAACTCCAGTATATCACATAAGTAAACTCCCATGGTGGAGAGACACGACATTGACCGTAATAGTGAAATAATCAAACTCTGGCATGAGATACAAACACAACTTAGGTATATAAAATTATAGAAATAAACTCATTTGAGGTAGAAATATAAACTTATTTTTTTATATATAATTGTAGAAATAAACTCTTGTAAGATAGAAATACAAACTAATTTTTTTATATACGATTATAGAAATAAACTCTTATTAGGCAGAAATATAAAACTCTATTATAATAAAGAAATAGTCAATACTTTGGTAGAGAGACACGACGTTTACTAAAATAGAGGAATAATTAAACACTATCATGGTAGATTTAATGAATTCCTCAATCGTATATATAGATAGAAGTTAAACCACGTTGGCACCTCAGTTGTCAATATTTACAACGCACCTGTTATAGGTGCAGGTGGCAGGTGGTAAAGGGTTATCGCTGGTCGCGGCGACATATATTTTATTTGTTGACATGAAAAAGTGAAAATATTTTGACAACTGAGTAAAATAGGGCACGTTGCCCTTTTAAATTGTGTCACACGAATTGGAATTGCCAATTTGGCCCCTTATTTATTATTATTGTGTCAAGGTTTGACAAAATTAGCATCGACAACACACCAACATAATTACTGTCTCAAACACAGAACAGTAGACATTTTTTCTATGGTCTTAGTGTACGAACCACTGGCGCAATTGGTAGCGTAGGAGCATGAGATGTTGGTAACGTACGCACCGTGGCGCACCCGGATCAAGATAAATTTGCGTGGTAATTTTATTGCGCAAACTTGGAATTATTGATAAACAAAATTCTATATCGCAAATTTGTAATGTACATTATCTTACATCTGACAGCCCTTTTTTTAGTTACTTGGTACTATCTAATATCTTCAATCATCCTATACAAAATGCGGAGAGGCAGTGACAGGTGTCATAATTAGCGTAACCTTGGATTATTTTCCCTGATAAAAAAATTATTATGTTTATACAATATTAATAAGTTGTCTATTATTTCATATTATGGGAACAGCAACTTTATTTTATCTAATAAGGATTATTTTTTTAGTATTAGGCGGTTATTTATAAAAAAACATATCGAAACTGAATATTTTTTTCTATTTACACTTACAATATTTATATTAATAATTTCATTCTATAATGGTTATTAAATTATATTATTAGTGCAGGTGTGTGTGTGTGTTTCAACAAAATATTTTCATAGAATACTACTCCATTCTACTTACTAATAGGGAAAATGGAGATAAGTAATCATGGTAACTCATTTGCTTAGCCAACTTAACAACCAGAGGTAAAATAACTCTGAACGCATTATATAAACTGAGAGACTGTCTTGAGTTTTGACAGGCATTGACAACCACCAAAAACATTATTATTACCACAAGGAACTCCTGATTAAAGTAATCCTATGTAACGGATATTGCGAGAAACTTGTTCATGTTGGTAGCGTTAAGCTTACGGGCAAAGAAAGGTAATCTCTGACGCCCACAGACTGTTTCAACGTCTGATATTACGCAACTGCGCAGCCGGCCTTGAGATAAAAATAAGCATTTCTTGAACATCCTAATCCTGGCATCGTTCCGATAAATCTGGTGGGAGCATCTGGGGGGGCATCTGCTTCCACAGATAAATGTGCGGGACAAAATTTTACTTAAAGGTCGATGCAACATCGAAATGCCGACTGACGCTTCTTCTGCGAAGAGGGGGCTCGCAACACACACATATATGATAGTGCATCTTAATAACAACAAGAACAAAACTATTATCCCTACACTCACACCAGTTGAAATAATAATCTTAATTGCATACTTACTTAGTTACGTTTTCTCACGTTTGTTAGTTTCCGGTGACTCACTGGAGGGGAGGAACAAACCAGGACAACACAACTACATCACAATTATGCGAATGATTTTGGACGTCGGTAGGCATCAAAAGGCACCGACTGCTCCTTTGTCCTTTTATACATTAAAAATGGCTCCTTCCGTGTCAGACTCGGTCACGGGAATTCCCTCTACTCTCGCCCCCCGGTAACCGGAAACTCGTAACTCGTGAGTCACTCATAGCTTCATGTCACTCTATAATGGCATCAAGGTGCATTAATAGAAGAATGTAAACTTTCAACTCTGCGGTATTGGTGAGGTGAAAATTCCTTCATTTAATAGTAGCTATTGGGGGCAAACACGAAACCGGTATATTTACATCCGGTAGGCCCCCTCTCCACCTCATGGTAGCACAGTTTTAAAATGGATTAGCCCAGGAGGGTACCATCAATGCTGGAGAATCCCTCCCTGGGCTTATGGAAGCAACTAAAGGTCCTGATCCTGAGTCTCAATGTCTCGGCCAAGTATTCCGGGGGAGGGCCGGAGGAGACCGTTTTACTGGGGCAAAGTTAAAGGCTCATCATGCTTCTCTTCTTATTGATTTTTGCAACACCAGGGAGTTTCACTCCAATCTCAATGCTGTCCACCACCACCACCACCTTGACAGCTTAATGTTTCTGACAGAAACGCAGATATCTTCTTCGGTTGATTCTTGAACAATTACTTACACCACGGGCTGGAGTGTGTGTTCATCGGAGAGATATCTGCTATCGTCGCCTCTCCAACCTTGTTCATGGCCGTTGCTAGTCGTAGAAAGGCTCCGATTGCTCTCTTGTCCGCCTATATTATTAAAAAAAAAAAACAAAAAGAAGATCTATCCATCCTTAGCTACGTGAAGCCACTGATGGCAACCCTGCGTTTATGGGTGCCTATACAGATCCCATAACGGAAGAACCGAAATAGATCTCCTTGAGCACATAGAAATGGTTACAGATTCTGTATTGGAACAGATTCTAGCCACAGAGATCGTGATACTTGAAGGTTTTGACACCCTTATTCACGTACTACCAATCGTGCGGGAAGATATTTTCATGAATTTGTTTTAGCATATGGTTTGATACGGCTGTACCAACGCCCACGCGAAATCCAGGTGTGAAAGACCATACTCCTTCCCCGTTGGACTTTCGTTGACCTTCTGTTCGGATAGCTACCTGGTTTTCGTGAACAATCCTTAGGGCTCGGCAGACCTCTGCCATATACGGATACGGAGTTTAATGCCGATTAGACCTAGACCACGGCTTTTTTCATTTTAGGTCAGCATATTGGGACGGGATGCGGTCAGTCTTAGCATCCACACGTGGGGGTGGATTTGCTTCCCGCTGGATAACCCTGACACCGTTTCGTAGTCTGCCGCTGGTGTGGTGCTTCAGCGAAGGGAATCGTTCTCGGCGATACCGATTGACGGCAAGTAGCAACCTTGGTTTTGATGTACCCGTTAGTTGGCACTTCATCATAAACCGGAGTGTTACCAAGTGTAAATAGCAACGGCGGCTACGGCAGGACGAAAATAAAAAGAAAACTAGAAGAGAATAATTATTCTGCCTCTGGGAACTTCAAAAAATTTATTGCCAGTTCGAAGTCAGAGCATGTAAGCAAAATTGGCAAGAGACTAGCTCGATTTATATCATACACATCAATGACATGCTGCTAACTGGTGGCCTTCATTGTTACGCAGAATAGTGCTGGGGACGCTTTTTACACTGGCCGCGCCAATATTTCCCGGGAACACGTCAACTAGTATCGGAACATGTTTGTGTCAGAAATCCAGGATGTGTTATTTCTTTGAATAACAATTCCTCGATTACTATTTTCCCCATTCCGAGTCTCTTCTCGGTATGGGGCCAAAAAATTTTGTCCAATTGAACCCCTATAAGACACAAGTTTGCGCGTTTCGGTTCTCTGTGCAACTTTTATTTTATTTTCTATGTGGGAGTCTTCAGAGGAATTATTCGGCTTAATACTAGTTAAGCCAGCAGCAGAATTCCATCTTCGGACATCGCGACAGAACTGTGAATTCCACGCCCATCACCTTGACGTTCGTAAATCCACAACAGTGCGGTTTAAACATCATTTTTTACCGCGTACAACTGTACTGTGGAACCAGCTTGTCCCTCGGTATTTCCGATCCCCTACGACTTAGAGATTTTCAAGAAAAGAACATACCTATTACTTGTAGGCCTGCAACGAGTCTGCAACATGCCTAGCCTATGGGCAGCGGTATTGCGGTAGTCACTAACAGTCGGTTAGTGACTATGATGGAGTGACATGATCGATCATGGAGACACTAGAGAAATAGTAGTGGGCAATTACGGTGGACCAAAACCGATTAAGAAACCAATGGATGTAACATTTAATATCATCTATTATTGAGAATAACAATTTATCTGGAAATGTATTTATTTGCCCAATCTCTTCGGACAACATCTGTCGCTAAAGTCACCTGCAAAATACAAAAATGTTATGGTACTTCTGCTCAATAACACCCCGTGTGTTGCAAGTTAACATGGCAAGTGTATGGCACCATATGACACTGTCAATACTTATATACGGCACTACAATATTATGAAATCAAAAGTAATTGTTGTCTATGACGTTAACACGGCAAATCCCCTGAATGGTTTGTGATGAAATTCGGTATATCTTAAAGAACTGAGTTCAAACATGCGTACGAGGTGCGCTGCCATGCTAGACTGCAGCCTCAACTCGGCAGCGCAGCAGCACACCGCTGCAAAGTGACATCGCGACGAAAGAGGTCAACGCG
>JAFELO010001349.1:284741-295840 GCA_017140195.1 Eumaeus atala
GCATAGTCAATATATAAGTGCTATACTACCTTTAACATAGGTAAGTATACTACCAGCTTTCTTTTGTTGACGCCTTTGGTGACGTGCCCTGAAACTACAAATCACCATGGCACGACTAGCCGTCAGAAATTCAGGAAGCATGAAGTATTCATGAAGCTTCAGGTGAACCGTCCGCTCCTTTGCCGGACCTACTGATTTCCTATTCAGTTTACACAGGACGAATACACACCATTCCAAACGTGGATGTGCGGTCTACAAGTGCTGTACGGGTAATAGGCCTTTTCCTTCCCGGATTCATTTTCACTGTGGGGTAGAAGCCACTTTTTTGACAACGGACAGTTCATTAGCTCAGCCTTTGCACAATCCTCACTTGGTAAACGATCGGTTTTGTAATGAAACCAACCATACCATTCTGCAGTAACCTAAATTGTATATAATGATTAATTTCATATACATAATTATGTTTTCCTAGCCGAATAGATGGCCGCGGTGGCCGCGGCCATCTATTCGGCTAGGAAAACTATCTATATAGAGAGTAGTCAACTGCGCAGGGCATATTATGGTGCACAAGTGTGCGAGCAGACACAAGTGCACTCCCTGTTCCCTCATTCTCATATTCCGATGGGACGGCAATCCAACACGACTGGAGAGAAATCAGGCGTAGGACCAACGGCTTAACATGCTCTCCGAGGCACGCGATTAATATAAAAAATTTATGAAAAACGGGTAAAATAAAATTTTAAGAAAATTACATATCCACAGAACCTAGAACCTAGAAAGAAAAATACTGTCCATAGAACATTGAGCTGATGGTACATTTCCTGTAAACTATATACATTGTCTGCCCTGTTGTCAAATGGTAAGCATGTTCAATCACAGTCGTGAGGTCCTGAGTTCTGGTCTCGGACCAAAGCCCGAAGTCAAGATATTAGCGTTGTTGCACCCCCGTGCTTCGGAGTGCGCAGTTGGCTAGTATCTATAGAGATGGCCGCCGTAACCAATTCCGGCTAAGACGACATTACTATATTATTACTCTTGGGATGGGAGCAGAGGCACCTTTTTTAAAAAATGTGAACGTCCGCTAAATGTGACGAAAAAGGTAGTCCAAAGCAGTTATTAACTAGGCCATACAAGGATATATTCAAATCTGACTTCTGAGAAAATGTTTATGAACAAGAACATGAACAAATAACAAAAAAACCATTCTCGACGACCAGAGATAGTTTCCTTTTTTTTTTTTGCTCTACCAAAGGTGTTAAAAGTTTATGCCTGGCGAAGCTTACCTGTGAAGCATCATATTGCCATTTGACTGCTGGATTAAACTCGACCCAACGACTCCGTGAAATCATATAATAATGATTTTCATAGTATTTATTGCCGAAACTATCAGTTCCCACGTATTTTCCATCCTGAGGAATTTTATAAGAATAATAATATAACATAACAAATAAAAATCTTCGCGCCATTTCCCTAATGGGGTAAGCGGAGAGAATGGAGTGCCACAGATTACAAACATGAAATATAACATGTAATAATGTTACAAGTGCGAAAAAAACTGTCAAATAAAAACGCGCGCACGCGTTTACACTCGCACTCACACACACACAAGCTCGCACACATTTTTACGAGGGTTCCCTAAAGGAATAGAGAACTGAGTATCGCATCACGATTATTACACATAAACCGTCAATACAAGCAGTGCCGCGGCAAAAGTGTTTGACAAAATCTGGCACGAAGGCCTGATTTGCAAACTATACGGTCTGGAGTCCTCCGGGGCTCCATGTGTTCCCCAACCGTATATAACCTATACACGAGAGATGTCCCGCACCATCCCAGGAAAGAGTTGGCGATGGTCGCAGATGATACCGCCCTTTACACGAGTCTAAGTTCAGTCAGGGTAGAAACGCTAATGTCCAGTAAGCCGTCACTGCGGTCGGTGAAACGATGGAGAATAGAAGTCAACTATGAAAAGAATAGAGCTATATCCTTCTGAGGCCCAGATATCAGCGGCACTAGGCACAGCTTTGCTAGACGCATAATGGGCTCGCTACTGACTACGGCACATAACCCCTCGAGTAAACTTAGTGAAGTTTCTGGGAATCACTCTTGTTCATGCTCTCACATTCAAAGAGCATATACCTAAAGTCAGTAATAGAGCGCGGTATATTTAAGCTTTATTATCTAATAGACGCTAAAAGTAAAATATCTCTCAGAAACAAGCTTACGCTCTACAAAGTCTGTATGCGCCCGATATAATATTACTGATATTCCTGCGCAGTATTCGCTGACGCTGGACCCTCTCACATTGAGATTTCGCAATAAGTACAAAATCTCTTCCAGCGAACGGCCACCGGCTGCCCGTGGTATATACGCAATCACTTTGAATTGCCCCCTATCAAAGGTCACTTCAAAGTCATATCGACAGAGTATTCCCATCGGGTACCTAGTCACCCTAATCCTCTCGTTACAACAGCAGACTGTGGTCCAAACTGGGTGACTATCACCGGTCCTCGTCCCAGATACGTTCTGTCGGACGAATAAGACCACAACACGACAACTTTCAAACACTTTCAGCAAACACGCTCTCAGACACAGCCCCGCACAGCCGCTGTAGGGATACGCGGACGTCCCCGGGGACAGGTGCGAAACATACTACAACCCAGACACAAGTCAAATAATAGTAAGCACTTTCGACTACGAACAGTCCGAACGACACCTTGAGAGTAGTGACTAATTTCAATACGATCAGCGGTTTGCCTAGCTCAAATAGTACCGCCATATCGGTTAGGTATTCCGAGATTACCGCGCGTTACTTCTTTTAAATGTCTGAGCGTGAAGGTGACACGGGCCGTAATCATGATCTTCGCCATGAGCCATTCATTCCCGTCAGCGCTGCGACCATTAAAGGCTACCGCGCGGGAGCTACCCACGACGTCCGAGACGGGGGATGAGTCGCGGTCTCCCTGGCCATGATAATAATAGTTAAATTAGTTATTATAAACATTGTCATATCCGGATGCACTCTTGCGGGACTAGGACACAGGAATCCGATGAAGCTGTGTTGGCATAGTTCAGGTCCGTCCGTAAAAAATATTCATATATACCTACGAAAGATTTTTTTAAATTTAAAATCGTTTCATTGTTTCATAACTTCTGCCTTATAGTTTAGCTAAGCATCTTACAAGACCTGATGAACAAGATAAAGTAGCAGAGTCTTCAGTTCGAATTTGGTAAATCAATAAATATTTTGCTCACTACTCAGAGGGTTCAACAGCAGAGAAAATTTATATTATTTTGCTTACTTTTAAAGTATCATGTCGCCACAATTTCTCCAATGACTTTATAATGCCCCCATTGAATGAAATTATTTTCCAGATTCTTGCCAATTTATCGAATGGCAAAAACTTAGTTATCATTGTCAATTCCTAGTATTTTTATATGCAATAATTTATCGCCAAATACACCAATAAATGAAAACAGGTTATTTGACATATTCGTATTACATGTATGAATCAAAGAGTATATAATATAGTGATTATATACTTTTTGAAAGTACCTATTAAATGAAAAACACTTTACTTACAAAAATATAATTCTGATATCCCTTCAAAACGTACAAATCTTTCACCTTTTACTGAAACAAAAAAATGTATGTTTTGTCAAGGTAAAAGCAAAATAAAAGACGTTTTTTTTATGACATCTCGGTGAATAACCGCGTTTTCCGAAAGTGTGTCCGGGACATGAAATAGTTATTATTTTTAGGGTAAGGGGGAGACGTTTGGGTCTTCTAAATTGGCCATGCTTTACTGCACACTGCAGCAAGTAATTGCCGGACCATTACGGAAGTATTTCAACGCATCTGATGACCGATCAATGGCGAAGCCATGAAGTAGATATCGTGGATTCAATAAAAGTGAAAATTTTTATTGAATCCTAATTATTTCCATCCACCTTTTTGCATTTCTATACTTTTATATACCAGATTTATACCGGACACTCGGGGTGTAAATGTACGTAATTTATAAAACTAATAGTCTTCTAGTTAGTGAGCTAGAAAATTAGTATTTTACAAAGTGTTAGATAGTCACGCAATTAATTGCGGTACACAGAAAGCTACCTATGCAACGGAATTGCGCCGGCACGACCCGGGAGGTACCTCTCGCTCACATAATACCGCCGTAACGTGACATCTCCAGTGTCGCGTTTCGTGCGGTTTGTGAGTAGCCGGTGGCTCATTAGGGGAGAAGGTGGACAACGCATCGGCATAGTAATTATGTGGATGTTCATGGGCGCCTTTAGTCGCAAAAAGGCTCCTATTGCTCGTTCGCCCCCTATTCTATAAAAAAGGTACCCAGCCTGAGCCCCTGAATGTGGAAATGAGGAGTGATAGGAGCCGCTGAGATATATTATCTCGTCCGGGGCCCCACCCGTCGTCTGCGCGGCAGGTTGGCGTCTGCTGCCTCCTCGATAACTTTACAGACTCCACTTCTGGGATATGACGTCTTAGCAGAAGGAGTCCACCCCTTCCCTGGACCCGATACTCTCAAGCATCGACTGGATGATGCTCGCACCCATTACTTGGTCCACGAATTTATCAGATGCCTTGAAAACTGCACAACATTGCACTTTCGTGCAGGCAATGTACTTATGTCCAGATTCCCCGCACCGGAAGTAGAGCCCACTCCGGTCCTCGGATGAGGGGCAGAAGAGCGCACCAAGTCTCGTACCCAAACATTTGTAGCAATCTCTGGGGATAGCCTCCAAGAGTTTCAGGCTCTCACGCCCCCAACCAACTCCTAAAAGTGATAGCAGTTTTTTAGTCTGCCACTGCTGGACATCTGATCAGGGCAGATCCATTTCCTCTTCAGCAGATCCTAATTTCAGAAACTGAAACCTGATCTGAAGGACATCCTCCCTCCTTTACCACTGCAGCCACTATTCATTCCGCAGTGGCAGCATCATCAAGCCCTACAAGGCGGAAGGTGACACGCATTGACGGCCTGAAGATGTCAAATAGGACTGATCTGCAAGGACCGATGTCATCTTGGCCGCGAGCTGGCAGGCCTTATCATAATTCTGGGAGCCGGGTAGCTTAATAACACGTAATTCGGTCGTCGCTTGGCGGATCGTGAGCGCTTCAGTACCAAGCTTCTTGAGCTCAACTTCGCGCTCGGCTTCTAAGTGGGCCGGGCTATATATAGCCCCCTGAGCGGCTGCCTCCGGTCGTAGGTAGGTCTTTATTACTACAGCATTGGAGCCAGGGAGCACGATTTTTGGGGAATGTTTCGCCCCACTCTTCTTGCTAACTGTCTGGGTGGACGATGTCGATATCACCTCATTTTTAGATAGCTTTTTGGGCCCCTTTCTTTAACCCACGTCAGTCCACTTCTCTGTATAAGTGGACTCTGTGGTCTCCTCATCAACAGGGCCCTCAGCCCTTGTAGGTATCAGTCCTGGTGTATTTAAGGTGAACGGACCATTGTTCGTCCACTCGATCCCCTGTTTTTTTAGAGCCACTTTTTACTGGAGCTGGCCGTGCAGTAGCGCGTTCATCAGCCAAATCAAGCCATCTGTCGACTACAGACTTTTGAACAGTCCTTGTTTCAACTACCCTTTCTTCGAGTGCTTAACATACCGTTCTTGAACCTCCTGACGTTTACACCCTATCTTATAAATTTAGTCATGATAGCCTGCAACATTCCCAGTTGTACTTCACACATCGGGAATGATGGAGAATCTGTGGTCACTTGCGATCGCTTTTTGGGCTCTTCGGACTCCTTTCGGCACGCGCGGACATCCTCCTCCAGGATGTCCATTTCTCTCTGAAGCCGCTTTTTATCGGGTCTGGGCGTCGAGATTCTTCAGCCTCTGTGCGCACCACGAGGACATTCATGATATCAACGATGGTTCTAGCTGCTTTCTGGATCCTTGAAGAAAACCCCCCTCCCTTCAGATTGGTACTCTTTCCAATCATCTCTGAGATAATTGAGACTCGGTTCTCTGTCCCCGACTAAAGTTCCTTCGCTCTTAAGTCGTATATCATGATACGGAAGGAATACTCTTTTCCCTACATTTGCCACAAACTCTGCTTCTTTAGCATCCTCTGTTTTTTTTTTCTATACTATGCCTCCCTTGGCGTGTGGCGCGTGCTATTGAAAGATCCGCCTGCCCTTGGGCCTTGCCTCTCTTAGTTGGCCCTGTCTCTCATACCTTGGTATCCGCACCGGTCTCAGTGTCAGAGCCGGAACACGTGGGGGCAAGGCTAGAGAAAAGTCTACTGCCTATTGCCAGTTCCGTCTGTGGTCACGAAGTCATCAGCCTTAGATAGCCACAGTGAAACACAGTCTCCGATACCACGCGAAGAATCAGCTTGCTGAAGTGGCATTGGGCTGGTCACGCACTCAGAAGATCTAAGTTTCTGGAGTGGAGGCCGCGTTCAGGAAAACGAAATGTTGGTCAACCGTTGACCAGGTGGGAAGACGATCTTCATGCAGTAGGTGGTTAGGATGGATGCGAGTAGCAGGAGGTCGGCCGTCTTTACGTCTATTGAAAGCGGCTTTGTCCAGCAGAGCGCCGATAAGGGCTAATAATGATGATGATGACGCATTAAATTTATTAACAATTTGCATTAACAGAAAAATTTTGTAAAAGTAATTCATTCTATCACTTTGTTTCTATTTCTACTTGCTAATCGAAGGTAAAACCGAAATATTCAGTTTTCTGGGACTTAGCGCCTAAGCTATTCTACGAGCAATATAGTATAGACTCGTTAATGAAATGTGTTAATGAACTTGGTGAATCTTAAACGTATGTAATATCCATTAAGCTCCGGTATACAAATGGGAATATAAACCTACCTCTAGGATTGATGGTTATAATAATTCCAAATCTGGAAACCTTTTATGCCTCTTATTTGTTTTACACATTCTGTACCGAAAGTGATCACCCAATCGGTGATCATTTTCGGTTTTAAACTTTAGTGGCTCTCTGAACATAGGCTTTTGACGCGAGCTTGTCCGATTAGTACAGTCGACACTCCGATCTAGCTTCCGACTAACCGTGGTAGGTATCAAAAAATTCCAACTGGAATTAAAAAACCGGTTCTGACGATGAGTGGCGTGGTTGATTGGATGCGGAACGTGGGTGAAGGATATTGTAGGAATAAGTATACGTGCAGGAGCGCTAAACTCTCAGATGAGACGCTTGGACTTAGGAGGGAATGCAGAGCACACCAAGACGTTACATCTGCCGATGTCAAGCTTTTTTCAAGCGAATCCGCAAACAATACACAGAGACATTCGCTGCTCGCAACGGGTAAGCGAAGCGATTGAGCAGAATAAAGGGTGGAAGGTTTTTCTGGAGAAGCTTGTAAGAAGTCATCTGACAAAGGTTAGGACTAATTTTGGAGATACCGCTTCTTCTAAGCCTGGGATCTTATCTGGGATCGAAGCTTTCCATAGCAAGTCACAACACTCACTGTCACAAGCAATTCTCCCACTGCTACACTGCTTTACCGCTGCAGTGCTCCACTGCTACACTGGTGCAGTGGTGCACTGGTGCACAATAGTTACGGTACAATATAAAATATTTTGTTACTTTTTACTGTTTAATTTTAATTGTCTAGAGTACGTAGTATAAACATCCATGACCGGTATTTAAACCCACGACCTCGGTTGCTGTATATCAAACGGGATGCATCCATCCCATCTGCGGGAAAGGAGGTGGTCTGTCCCCGTCCCCCCTATCGAACACTACCTCACCTAGACCGTCGCCCAACGTGTCTTATAGTAGCGGATGAAGCTGCACTCGTCTATTCTGTCAGCGTAAAGTAGTGAAGGAACATCATATACCCGCTTACTTTACATTTTATTTCGTAGCTGTGTAAGCGAAGAGAAGTCCAACGTAGCTTCATCGGATCGCTATAAGCGCTCATAGAACAACGAGCTTATTTTGCCGCAGCTTAGTTTGCTGAAGCTGAAAGGGGTATTGAGCGTGCTATGTTGGGTGTTTCTCTATCCGACAGAATTCGTAACCAAGTCATAAGGCAGAGAACTAAAGTATCCGATATCACGCGACGAATAGGCTCGCTGAAGTGGGAACGGGCTGGTCACACACTCAAAGAACAGGTTCCAGATGGGCCAGAGGTTTTGGAGTGGAGGCCGCGTTTAGGAAGACGAAGTGTTGGTCGACCGTTCTCCACGAATACCAAATGGGAAGACGATCTCCATGCAGTAGCCGTTACGGCATAGATGAGGGTAGCAGGAGATCGGTCGTCTTGGCTCATTCATTGTGAGAGGCCTATATCCAGCAAGGGACCGATAAGGGCTGATAATGATAATGATGGTGTTACAAAAATAATTAAAATTCTTAGATTTTATTACACAATTAATTACTTTGTTGCTCGACATAAACAAAAACTTTGTTCAAATTGCTAAATTGGGATATTTCCAAAAAAACGACAGAACAGTTTCACTAGTGCAGTGTTTGATTTAGCGGTACGTCGCCCTAGAGAACTGGACATTGCATGACGTAGCAAAACAGGGACACGCGCCGCTGATTTAAGCAACGCCTATAAATTCTCTCGTATAACTGTCTTGTCTGGTGCTAGCGGTGCCCGAACAAACATACCGGTTCGCTCTCACTGTCTCCACTTCAGTGCGCGCTAGATTGCAATGTAGGTATAGTCTGAGTGTGAACTTGCTTTAACTGGTCCCTCTAATCAGTGACAGGTCGCAAACCTCTTCAAGTCATTCTTCCTTTGTCCCTTACTCATTCGAAAGTTATACCAGTGTCGATTATTACCATCGTCGGAAAGTCGAGGGAAACCTTATAGATTAGACATTTGAGTCCTTGCGCTTGGCGATATCGATAAAGATAACTTCAACATCCTTGGGTCTATTCAAAACGAGCATGGTCCGCCACATTTGTCCAACGCTGCTACTTCATTGTCCCCAGGGTCGACAGCGGCCACCGCTTGTAACCCTGTGACATGACCGCAGGGAGAAGATGATGCTAACAACTGCCTAGGGACCGGCATTGAATCCTATTACAAGAGATAGAAGTAGGAAGTGTTTCCGGTTTCCCTACCTAATCAAATCTGAGATAGTACAGCAGTATTATGACTTAAACCGTCCAGAAAAGTGTTAGCAGTTAGGTGAAGCCCGTTCATAAATGCCTTACTCATATTGACTACATGTTATATTTAAATATCGACTGTGGCGTATTGTGTTAATTTGTTTATATTTCGCTCCTCCTGCCAACGTCTACACTCCCACAGTATGTGCTGTGCGGTCTGTCTTTAATATTTCTCACCCTCGTGCAGTCACAAAGAGGTGACGGTACCAATTTCAAATTAAACAGTATGCTCGATGGCCCATTGGGGGGGGTTGAATAAGGGCTACACATCGGCATAGTAATCATGTGGACGTTCAAGGGCGTCGGTAGTTGTGAAAAGGCTCCGATTGCTTGTTTGCTCCCCTATCCTATAAAAAAATGCTTTTCACATTGCCGTGACCCGTAAGAAACTACACAAAGCAAAGATCTACTTCTAGCCAGTTTTTCGATAAGCACTAGGCATTATTCCGAATTGAATGAGCCATCGCACACATGCAGGAATGTTAGCCAGACTATTTAAGATTTCTCGTTGTCTTCTCCCTTAACTTTCTTACCTGCGTCCCTTCCAAAAGCAGCTTCTTGAGTCTACCCATTAGGGCATATTTCGTGTGTGGTAAGGATATCGACATATGTCCTGTTGTACACCAGATTCCTATAGCAATGCTGCTCGCTCATTGCTATAGAAATCTGGTCCAGAAACTAAGAAATTTCCGGTCAAAAAATGAAACAAACACAAGGAAAAGCAACATAATAATTTAATAACAATCACTTGTTATACGTACACGTTATTCACAGCCTAATCTCAGAAAGGAAACAATTATTAATATACTAAATTCACACAACAATACTAAAGTATGCACAAGTGTGCGGAAGAATAAAGGAAGACTTAAAACACATTTTTATTCATTTCCACGGGTAGCGAAATAACCATTCGTAAAGCAAAAATAATAACGATGATAAAACAAGTACACTAATTTACATAAAATATTTTATAAATTTGGGCAAATTACATTAATTATAATTAACCATATTTCGATGTTTTTCAAACTATTCAATATTTTTTTGCAAAATTAAAGTGTTCCTTAAAATGACTAACACCTATAATAATAATTTAAACGAACATTCGAAAGCTAATAAAATAAAAATTATAATAAAAGGTTTTTTTTACTTTATAATAAAAAGTTTAGACGATCATACTTATTCGCGGACCTTTGACCGTAGTGTTGAAGCGATAATCAAGCGTTTTAATAATTTATAATAGGAATAAGGTTCTTAGATTTAAAGTATAGCACAGTTATGGCGAGATTTATATAATATATCAATTGCATTTAGAAATATATAGAAATAGAAGAGAGGAAGATTACATATAACTGATCAAAAATTTCCCATAAAAAATGCATTTGTTACTAGAAAAAAACCAAAAAAGTGTATTTCGGATAAAAATACTATCGAAAAAACTTACTAAAATTTTTAATGTCTTCTCTAATCTCTTTCGAAAGTTTTAAGTAAGTTTAATGCAACTATCATAATGTGTGAGATTCGATTTGAATATTCCCAACAATGAAAAAATCCCTTGGATAGAGATGGCCAAGCCTCAAATAGAAAAGACAATAGACAAAATAGTTGAGTAAATAAAATTTACATTAAAAGGTACATACGGCCCGGCAGTGACGTTCATTATGGCAGCTCTGCAATACTTTTATTCATAATAAAGATTATTATTTTTTTAGAATTTTATATTTCATTTCTAATTCTGTAACCCATTCGAGGATCAAAATAAGAGTATAACGAACATATTTCCGCAAAAAAGAATAGCTTGAGCGAACATCTTCATCTTCATCATCATCAATTAACTTGAGACTATAGTGTCCGTGTAAACTTGTGGTTGGATTTGAAAAAGAGCCCCAAATGCCCTAGAACTTGCACTGCTGGTCCAATCAATGCTATTCCAATTTTTGTGCCTATGAAGCAGTTTAAGAGGCCCT
>JAFELO010001349.1:296023-311941 GCA_017140195.1 Eumaeus atala
CACCGTAGGTGTCCAATTATTATTATTTTAATAAAAGGAATGTATTGTCCAATGTAATGGTGATTTTATTGTGCCAGTAAGTAAAATGGTATAAGTCAATCATTATCATTACTGGAAAAAAGGAGAAAAATAATTTACTGAAAATAAAGTAACTCATTTTACAAATAAAATTGTGGGTAAGAACTAAAAAGGCTATATATTTTTTATCTGTTTTGTCAAGTCTAGCAATCATTATCAGCCTACCCAACCTCAAATCCAACCCTATAAGTAACAATGCAAGTTATATGTATAACTGAATGCAGCTCGTCCCCTTTTCAAATAAAACTTTCATTCATAAAAATAATGCTATAATTTTGCAATAATATAATGAAATAATTTTTTATCTGTATAAATACCCCAAGAAGAGAGAAAAACATCTTTTCATTCCCATACACTGTACTTTCAAAAGAGAAAAACACCTCAGCCCTAGTATGTACATTTCAATATGTTAGTCACTAAATTATAATATAAACAAGTTGATAGAGATTATAATATAAACAAGTTGATAGAGATTATAACATTTTGATGTTAGCTTTTTGACACTAAAGTAAAATTAGAAACAACATTCATTAAATGATTATCAAAAAATATCGCCTAAAAATATCAATGATTTAAAGCATATTTAAAATAATAGGCTCAAATAACAGAAACAAATCCTAGTTCAACCATAAACAACTTGATAGATTGATCCAAGTCAGTGTAATAGTATCTAAGAATTATGCAAATTAGACATACGAGCAGGTAGTACACAATATTTTTTCCTATACTAATAATTACTGATTTTGCGTGATATTACATCATAAAGACAAAGTATTCTTACACTATATTGGCAACTACATTGGAAGAATTTGGTCTACGTTGGGATTAGGATAATTCACAGGAATTATATACATAGAAAATAACAATTCAAATTTAAAAAAAAAACTTTTACACTTTAAGTGATAGACAATAAAATTATAATAACAAGAAGGTAAAATGACATTAGCTGTCCCAAAGCTAATCCTGTATCCATTCAACCAATAGCATATGTGTAAACATTGATCATCACCAGAGGCATAGACAAAAATCTGCAAGACCGAAATATACTCTACTTACACAACCAACCGACAAGAAAAGTTCACATATCTATATTTAGCAACCAATAATTTAAAAACATATTCTCCTATTTTTGGCATCAAGAGATGTATGATTATTGTTAGCTCTGTAAACACAATAATTAATATTATCATGGATATTATTTTGTACCTACTATCTTAATTCATACTTATAAAATAAGTGTTTTCTCTACACCTTAAATAAGTGTATGTACTATTATGTTCTTAACATGTACTGAATCCATTTACATTTATAAAAAAAACAATCTATTTTCTGTTTCCTAAACTGTATTTGATTCTACACATTTAAGTACAAGTGCGGTGTTAAAATTAAGCCAGTTAAATACTATTTTATACGGTACCTAATTCGATACAATAAAAATCCAAACTAATATAATTCAAATGTATAACAAATTATATATTATTAGTGCATCTGGAATAAACCTTATAAAAAAATATGTCCTCGTTGGCACATAGAATGTGTAAATTGGGAATACAAAGGGGTTGGCGCCACGAAGTTTACAATCATTAGGCGATGCAATACTCGCTCACTTCAGAGTGCCGCGATCATTTTGCACACTTAAAACATAGTATTGAAATTGTACTTTTTGGAATGTTCCGAAATGCAAATCAATGATAGCAGTATTAAATTTCATAAACGGGAATTTTGTTTTTTTTTTTTTTACTTTTTACACAAGGCACACGTAAAAACCAATATTTGAACCGGATAACCTACCGATAATTTCGACTTTTATTGTGTGATATACATCAAGTCAAACACTGTTAATTTTCAAACAATTATATACAATATAATTAATATTATTATATATTGAATACAATATGTACATTATATTATCAAAAATATGCAGTCTACTGAGATCGAATTTGATCAAAGTGTTTTAAGTCAAAACGAGATGATTACTCACTCACACTGTAACATGTTTGTTTGACTGCTGTAACGTGTCGTAGGACAACGGGACCAAGAATGAGTTGTGAAATTTATGTTTTAAAAATATAGTTCCGAATCCCTCCGGAATGGCGCTAGTACCAAAGAGTCGACATGTGATGAACCAGTTGTCAACAGAATAACTTCCTTATCATCATTTTTTTATTTCTTTATCCTCCATGTGTTTATTAAATATTTTTGGGGCGTGCTTTAAAAAATTGTCCATTTGGTGACCACAATTTAGGCTTTTGTCGGACGCTCCAGAATTCTATTCTCTATATGAGGATTAGTGTCCTGTTCTGATACTCTCCCAGTCCCTCTCACAACTAAGACGCCATTCAGCAATGTAGTCAAACCTACTAACATTACTTTTAAATCACTAATGATAACCTGTATACTTATACAAGTCTGTAAACGATACACTTTGTTTAGAACACTAATATTACATTTAATATAAATAATTATTATATTTTTAATGTTTAAGTCGACATTGTAGTGCAGTAAGTAATAAACATTGTTATATTGAGTACACATAGGTTGTAAGTTATAATTATGTAACTAAGAATTAAATATTTGCATTATAGATATATTTTGGATAATTAATAGCATTTAAAATGTTTAGTCATTGTAGAAAAAAAAACATTCCTTTGTTGATATATGAAAAATTAGAAACTAAAGAGTTGTGAATATAATAAAAATGTGATTTTTATACGTTAATTGCGTTATCAAAGGATCCAGTCCATAAATGTATAAAACGGAATAGTAAAAACTAGTGGAAGTGGGCGTGGCACGCGCATCACAACTTAATAACATGTTACATGATTGCTGGTCGTTTACACTAATCTTTGTTTAATGCCGTCTTATGATGACTATGTTATTTTACAGTGCTAAAATGATATTTATTGAGGTGTTTGTTTTCATTTTTCGATTACGAAGTACTTTTTATCAAAAATAATGTTATTATTTTTCAATTATCAATTAATTAAAAAAGTAATTGTGGTTCAAAATTGGAAACCATTATTATTTACATACTATTGTCAACATTAACAAGGCTTACCTTGGTTTAAACTGTTATTACTGGTACGAGTACCTGGAATTTTCGCGCTATTAAGAAAGGTTTGCCAGTTCATCACGTGTCACATATACATGGACAGTTTATAAATATTACAATAAAAAAAGTTTTAACTAACGGAGGTCATAAAAATCTTTATGTGAAGATGTAGATTTTTTTTAAGAAAGTTACCATAAAACAATTTTTGATATATTTTTTTAATATGTTAGCGCAATATATGCGTATATTTTTAAGGGTCTTTTAGACCCTGTAGAGGGATCTGCTGTATCCTGTCTAGGGATAAAAAGTCACAGTGGTGTGCCTGTCTGTTTATCTGTCTATCACGAAGACGTATCTTGTGATAGCAGTTGGAATTTTCACAGATTATGTAATTCATATTTTGTACTTCCCTGTTTATTTAGCACAAATGTCGATTTAATAGATACTATACATCTCCACCAATTCAGTTTAATGCTGATACTAAAAGTAATACCCTAAGTTTCCTTGCTAGTCTCCCGCCTCCAGATTTTCCTCCTTTTTCTTTTAATCTATTATCTGTCGGCGATGTTAAAAGGCGTGTCCTATCGAATGCTGTGGGTGCTAATACCGTTAGTCGAAAAATGATCATTCCTATTCATTGATAAAATTGCACCTATTCTTGTCCATATATTTAACTACTCGCTTCATTCTAACGTCTTCCCTGCCATATGGAAAGACGCCAATATAATCCCTTTACAAAAAAATCCAAACCTTCTTCCTTTGCTGACTATCGTCCAATTTCAATTTTGCCTTTCCTTTCCAAAGTATTGGAGCGTTTAGTTCACGAGCAACTCACATTTTACATTAATAAAAATCATTTCCTGAACTCGTTCCAATCCGGTTTCCGCCCTGGTCATAGTACGACTTCTGCTCTTACCAAAGTAACCGACGAGATTCGCTTCCACATGGATTGTAAACAACTAACAGTGCTGACTTTACTTGATTTGAGCAATGCTTTCAATACAGTAAATCACGACGTACTCATAAATATATTAATTTCAGTTAATCTATCACCGACAGCAGTCGATTGGTTCCGATGCTACTTGGGGGGCCGAAAGCAGAGAGCCCAGATTGATGACAAGTTCTCAACCCAGGCTGATATCCCTACTAGAGTTCCTCAAGGTGGCGTCTTGTCCCCTCTTCTCATTGCTCTATTTATAAACAATATTAATAAATCATTATCATCTTTTTTACCATTTATATGTAGACGATTTCCAAGTGTATACTCATTCTTGTCTTGAAGAGCTAATTAATTGTATTGATAGAACTATCTATCAATACAATAATTATTGTATTGATAGAACTATCTATCAATACAATAATGATCACACAATAAATAATGATCTTTCGTTAATGTTGGACTGTGCCTGAATCCACTTAAAACCCAAATCATTATAATTAATCGGGAGTCAAGGTCTCACTTCACGTATCAACTGAGCTGATCTTCCTCCGGTGCTCATCAATTACGATTTTAACTGAAGAGCAGCTCAATAATCATGAGCGCCTCCAAAATTTTGCCATCAGGTTCATATTTGTTTTACGCAAATATGACCATATATCAGAATTTCGCACAAGACACAAGTGACTTCTGATTAGATTTCGCCGGAATGCTAAAATGTTGTCGACTCTTTACTGCGTCTTAGAACTGCGCACTACACAAAATTTACATATTAATATGCCTATTCATATTAGCCGATTTTATTAAATGTCTTTCATAATTCGAGCAATAAAATTGTGGAATTCCTTGCCTTTGAATATAAAACAGGCTAACAGTTTAACCACTTTTAAAAAATTAATAAAATGTTATTACCTACAACTATGCTCCACTTGACCTTCATTGCCGTGTTATTGCTACATCAGTGTGCATTATTATGTAATTATATGTACATATCTGTGTGTATGTATGTATCTGTGTGTATATATATATATATATATGTGCGAGTGTGTATGTGTGTATGTCTATATATCATATATAGTAGGTATATTTCATTCGTATTTATGTATGTTTATATTTTATAACTTTTTTCTGTTTTTTTTTCTTTAATTGCATTGTTGCTTTGTTTTTGCTTATAAAATTCTCTCTATTGACCTACCTTGAATAACTTTAGTTGTCCCGTATGACCAAAGGTTGTCTGGCAGAAATTTAGCAATAAGACCTTTGTGTACATCAATGTATCAAATGTGTTATTGTTAATATTATTGTTTTTTTTTTTATTAATATAGGTGCACAATAAAGTATATTTCATTCATTCATTCATTCATTCATTCGCCCAATGAAACTAGTAGACAGCACTATTACTAAGTTGGTCAGGTTGAAAATGACCCTTGACTGTCATGTAATATATATCGCAGATTATAGTTTTGTGGTACTTATTGACATAAGATTTATAAATGTCGCAAATGCTATATATTGAAGTAAGTAAATTCTATAGCAACGGCGGAAAGTTTCTTTTTGATTTGTCGTATATGTGACTTTCTTGTGAGCAATCATCTCTAAACTAACACTGCATTCGTTTGCATTATGCATGAGGTTGCCGCTTTTAAGTTCAAGCTTATAAATTTACGGTCACTCAATGATGGCAGTATGGGCACATTATAAAATACTGTCAACATGAAACATGAAAATAGGAACATAAAAGATTTCAAATCACCAAACTGTTACTGTATTCATTTTCTTTTGTCCTGTCCTTTATATTTAAAGCTAAAGTCTGTTCAAAATATTAAAAGCAGTAATTAGCAGTATACTATCTAGTAGCCCACAGAGAATTGAGTACACAGAAAGATAAAAAAGAGGTCCATATGTTCTCAAATAAAATATTTATTTTCTACTATATGCTGATATAACATGACGATATTACTAAGCCACGGGAAAATAAAGGAAGTAATAAGCGGGATATAAAACTCTTACACAAAATCCAATGGAGGAAAATTTGGATAAGTTAATTGACATTCTTAGAACCAAAGATAAATTTATAGCTACTTATTTTAATGGTCTGTGAAGAGTTGAAATTATCATTAGTCAATGTATTATTATTTTCTAATGGAACTCATCAAGTTTTCCCCCAAGCTTTACTTGCTCGATGGAGCTCTCTTTTTCGTGTATCAAGATACCATTCTCGAAAAGGAACCTCCTTTTCGAGAATGGTATCTTAAACCCCATAATAACAATATTTTCCATAAATAAGTATGTTCCTTCCAGCAAGCCGCATCTACAGATCCATAAGCTCGATCCATCCAATCGTGGTTAAGGAGAACCTTCCGGACTTCGTCAGAGCTTGAAGACTGTCTTTTATCCAGCTACCATGATAATTTGGATTCTTTACCCAAAACAATCGATACGATAGCCAGAATTTCTCCAAGGAAAGAGGGCGTGCTTCTGTTGATAACTGGGATCAACGTTTAAGTGGCTATATTGCAGCCAGTGGAGACCATTACGAATAAGCTTTTGTGTATTAAACTAACACACTATAAAAGTAATAAATGTTATTTATATAAATATATGTCTTTATTAAGAAATGTATATTATCATGTATATTGATGGTAAGACTGGGTATATAATTTATATTGATGGCAAGACTGGGTATATAATGTATATTGATGGTAAGACTGGGTATATAATGTATATTGATGGTAAGACTGGGTATATAATGTATATTGATGGTAAGACTGGGTATATAATGTATATTGATGGTAATACTGGGTATATACGATAAAAAAGCCCCGTTAAATATTGTTTATGAAGAAAAGCAAAAATGTTGCAATTGTTTTCTTGTAGTGCAATATACCACATTCCCTCTACTTATGAGAGTTTTGAGACACTGGTTACGACAAAACATTAGCCCTATGCCATTTCCACTAGTATTTACTGTTTTAAATAAACAAAGCAAATAAGAATATAAAGCAGATTTGATATTCTATGTTTCTCAATTTCAGCGAATATATTGTTTAATCTTCCCACGTTTAGCAACAATTGTCGTCTTCATATACTTTGATGTTTCATTGACAGGACCAAAGGGTGCCATCTTAGTATTGATATTGTCAACATATTGCAAAACTTGAAATTCGTTTATATCTTTAATGAAATCTGTGTATTTCTCTCACACATGAAATGGACTGGTTCCTTTATTATTATCAAATTTCTGAACCTGTTCAGAGATAAAGAGGAAGCATCAATAAAATATATACTTAACTAAATATATTCCTTAGATCTCATCGTTTTCCAGACCCATAAACTAAGACAAGCGAACAAATAATCAAAATAACGAACAAAAATTTCTGAAATGCTTACTTATTTCTTATAGTATCTATGAATAGGCAAATCCTTCTGAATGACTTCTTAAGACAAAATTACAACTAAAATTGTGATATTCTGATATTTAATAGACTAGAAACCTTATGTATTATAATTAAGTAATAATTTAAGTCTGTGATGAGCCGTATGTCCCCGGAGGCGGCCTGTAGTCTGGCGGCAGACTCATTACTTGTTTCTTAGTAAAAGCGTACTTACGTACGTTGATATTCTTAAAAGTGTTCTCCCGCCGGCACCCTTCGCTGTGATATGAAACAAATACTCAAATTACTGTTAGTTCCGGTAGTAACTAATTTCCCCCCATGGGTCAAACCTCGTCGTGCCGGTCGGGCTCAGAAGCCTGGGGCGAAACTAGGTAAAGCCAATTGAATGCTGGTCTTTGTACCTCTCTTATAGGAAAAGGAGACTTAAGAGGCGGAGGTGGAGGCGCTCATTCTACCCCTGTTATAAGTGGAGGACACAAAAGAGGAGCAGGCGGAGGTGCTTTTGCGCACGGGGCAAGGAGCGAGGATTGGAACCTCACACCATTGCACTGTCCCAAAGTTAATGGAGTTGTTCTGTGCTAAAGGGCCGATGTAAGCGCGTAAATACGTTTTCCGGGTTAACGGAAACTAACCAATTTGCCAAAATTCGTTAAGCTTGGTTAGCCTTGGCTAGACCTTGCCTACGTGTACAAAGTCACGTGTAAACCAAGAACAATAGAATTGGCCTTACATATAATTGTTTATTATCGCGTCTTTAGTAGTAACTTAAGGCTGAAGAGTTTGTTTGTTTCGAAATACTAGCCCGAATTGAAAAATTGTTTTCGTGTTGTGTTGTTCGTACGAAAAAGGTGGTCGAAGCAGCAAGGGAAAAAACTCGAAGAAATTATGTCACGTATTTTAAGAGATGACTTAGGACTTGCAGCCTATAAGAGACGCACTGGCCATATAGTAACTGATTAATTAAGGATGAATAGGGTGGCAAAATCGAAACAACTACTGAAGCGGTACGCAAACGGAGTTCACAGAAAATTTTTGTTTAAGGATGAGTTTTACGTTACCGTAAGAAGCTTCCCAATTAGTCGACAGTGTGCATCGTGGGGTGTTAGGTTTGAATGAGTGACTGAGACATATTTTTGTGAAAAATCTATAAAAACATCGGCACAGGTATATCAGGGGTAATTCTTGAGAAGGTAGTTCAGCCCCGTAGTAACACCATGTTCAATAACAAAGTATGGTCCTTCCAGGCGGTTATTTAGCTAAACATCTTGTATACATAATTATGATATCGTAAGTTCTAATTCCAGAGAGGATGATGTGAAAGAAAGCATATACTTAGCAGTGGGCTCAATAGTATATATAGTGGGCTGGCTGATAAGTAAGTTCTAGAAGGAGTGTCATACGTTACGTACCTCCTCATGATATTCAACGCCTTCTTCATCTCGTGTTCGGCGAGGTGATACTCCGACGCCAGTATGGTGCACTGTTCTAAAGTTACCGACATTCCGGTCCTGTCTTTGGCGCTCTTGCAGGACGTAAATCTTATACCTGAGAAATGGTGAATTATCGTTACAACCCTGTTACAATATCTCTGGACCTCATACATTTTTCTCCTCCCCCACGCACGCCCCTTTGCGCCAGTACAGTTGGGGCACCGTACCAGAGCGCCGACATGACGTCATCGACGCCAGGTCCAGCGACAATGAGTACTTTGTAATAAAATTTTAAAGATGACGTTTAAAAAACGTTGTTCTTATTATTATTAGTGTAGCACCTAATGTTCATCCCATCGACATAACAAAAAAGAACCACTACGTGTGCCAGCTGCGAGAAACGAAATGAGTTTACTCTTTAAATACGAACATTACTCTGAAAGGAAAGAGATAAATGACGTAGTCAACGAAAAGAGTAGCGCTGGTGTTGAATATGGTCAAAATATGATCGAAATATTTTTGTCTTAGCACGCGCGCCTTTAATCGTTTTTAATGAGTAAACTTCAAATAAGAGATTCGAAACTTTACTAAGTGTTTCATATTTATCATTAGCCAACGGTTCACAGCTGGACCAAGACTTCCTGTAGGAAGTCTTGGTCCAGCTGTGAACCAGTGTGAATTAACGCCATTTTATCACTAGTACCGACTGCTGGTTTACCTTCTCAACAAAATAGTATACCAAACGATGAGGAAAATCGAAACCGGTCATAAATGTAAAAATTTAAAGTAGTAATTGTATATAAATAGTATATATTCATCAATCATGAATTTCCATCAAGAAGTGACAATATAGATTGTAGTATTAACTATAAAAACATATTTTTTTGAAAAGGCTAACTTTGGATAAACGTTACATAAAGTATATTTACCATTCATAAGTCGGGTAGCCAGGGCAGCTAAATGTAGCACTTCAACATTCTTTGGCACCTTTTTGTGTACTGCGATACGTAGGTGTTCCATGACATCCTCTAGTGGCATGGTCCTTGAAGATGCTAAAATGTTACATAATTCAATATGAGAATATAAATTTGAATAGAAATTGAAAAAGAACCGCACTAAATTTGATAACAACATATCTGTCACTCTGCGGCTGGATCACGTGGGTGGGAGGTGTCTCAACGGTTGTGCTCTTATAAGAATCTCGTAGATATACGCATAACAAAAAAAGATAGGTTTTGGTTCGAAAGTACGGTGAGTACGAGCGAGTTTTATTAGATGGTTAATAATTTGATTAAGCTCAATACAACGTTTTCCCAACGCTTTCACTGGCCCGTGGATAGGTGTCAATGGGGTGTGGGGCTCGCGACATGGGTTCGCATCGTATACCCACTAAAATCACCACGAGTACCACGAATGCCGCCTCTGGTGAGGTACCCTGGAACTGTTTATCGTCAGACCACTTTCAGAAAAGGTACGTTTCGTAACTCGCCTACTTCAAGACGGTGCAATGGGGTGAGATTCCTCTTATCTGATGAGCAAAATCGCCTCCTCTTAAAATGACGGAGCCGCAATGCGATGACCTGACCTCTGCAGCGATGGCTCAACCTTTTTTACAGCACACGTTTCACTTAAATACCATAACATTACAAAGACGAAACATTTGATTGTTTGTTTGCATTGAATAGGATCCGTAACTACTGAACCGACTTGATTTTTTTTTGCGTTTAGACGTCGCTTATATATAAATACTGTTTTAAAGCGTTATAGATAATTGTGAAAATTTCGATAATGAAACCATAGGTTTGAAAAAAAATCAAAGTAAATCCTTATATCGCAGCTGCAGATTTTGTTGACAGCTAGCTGTCCCGACTGACACTGCTCTGACAGAAATCTATCGATTAGACACATGGTATTGTTTTGTTGTTATTTTTTGTGAAATATTATATTATTTGTGTTGTTTTGTTGTTATTACTATTGTGGTGTTTTTATTTTTTGTGAAATATTGAAATTTTATATTATATATATAAAATATTTTTTGTGTATTTTTTGTGAAACATCCGTGCGAAACCGGGACGGACTGCTAGTTTTCTAATAATTTGCATCTACATACACTTTTTGTATGTAATAAAAGCACCCACCTCTACTGGGAGCAGTGTAATCTGTGGGAAACACTTTGTTGTACTTGTGGTGATATTTGTGGAGCCTGTCCAAGTTGTCGTTGTTCGAGTGGTACTGCGGCGTCGTCTCGCCGAGCGCCTCTGCGAGCGTCGCCTTTTCGTTTACACCGATGTTGAAGAATACTGCCGTTATTGTGAAGCTCAATTGCTGAAATATAATTAACGTAAATAAGCTATAGTATGGTACTTAATAGTGCTGAAATAGGGCTAAATACAATAAATAATCTAAAGAGACTAGTCAAAACTCAAGTTATATTATAAAGCACCAGTATCAGCTTGAAAGCAAGCTTATTCTCTATTGCCCTATTCTCCTAATCTGATGAAATCAGAGATATCAGACGCCGGACGGAGGGCACTACGTGCTTTAAGCACTGGGATGCCTGGTCACCCCGACATGGTTGAAGTCTTGGCGTGGCGGTGCGGCTTAGTAGCCTGGGGTAAACCCAAGCGAGGCCCATTAAACCGAGGGGGATGCTCTTGGCAGCCCTCTTATAAGAAGAGGGGCTAGGGAGCAACAGGCGGAGGCGCTTTTTCGCACGGGGCAAAAGGGCGAGGATAGGAACCTCACCCCATTACACTGTCCCAAAGTTGGTGTGGTTATCCTGTGGTGCGGGGCAACCCTGCTGTGGATGAGGCCCCTTAGGGGACTGACTAGCCGTCGAGGTTGCCCTGATGATTTGTTGTTCCTGGACACCTCACCAAAAGCGGCACTGATGACACTCGCAGTGGTCTTTGTAGGTATTCGGCACTATAATGTGCCGCGAGGCCGACACAATCCCGGGTCCCACCCAGGGCCGGGCGGGCGCGTAAATGCGTTTCCCCTCGTCAACAAAAAAAGGGATGCCTGACCACCAGGCTATGGACTGTTGCTTAGTTTGTCTGACCTGGGTCTTGATATTCTTGTCACTAGTTCAAAGCTTCATTTACTAGGGTTTTTTGAAGTTGGTTAATAAAAACTGTATATTGCTAAATATAGTTACCTTTTTGTCTGTAAATTTTCCATACAATGAATCGGATACTGGTATTTGAACGTTTAACGACCCCCTGGTGCCGCTTACTTGAGGTATAGCCATATTACTGGAATGGAATGTAAAGATTTTTCATAGAGACATCACAATTTCTCACAATTCTTTGGGAACTTTAGGAGTTGTATGTATGTTAAAATAAAAGTCTGGACTATGATAAGTCTTAAGAATTTATAGTAAATCCTTGAATGTTTAATTAAATTTAATTTGATGGTAAAAGTCTGTGTTGATCACTTAGTTCGAATTTTTCCGCCATTCACTTTGTTCGAATTTCTTTTTCGGAAGGACCTACTACTGGTTGGCGTCACTATTGCACTCGCCCCTACAGTTCATCGGACTAGCGAAGACTTTTGCGTCTTCTAGTTTAGGGAGCCGACAGGTGGACAGAACCCCTAAGTAGATGTTAAATATGCCCGACTCCCTAATTCGGCAATGCCACGTTCTTTGTTACAGCATGCAGGTCCTCGTAAAACCTGCGCACTTCTGCATTCTTACAGACGGACCCTCCAAGACACATCAAACTATTAAAAAATTCCTGATTGAAATACGACATCATTAACATAGGTCACTCGAACGAACGAAAAAAATACCAAATAAAACGAACGTCCTTACGGTAGGAATACACGCTCCACGCGTGTTCTAATTCAAATTTGAAAACCATTGCAGAAAAATGCTGCTGCAGTTTCTAAAATGATAATTTATAAAGCTACAAGTAGAAAAGACTTTAACATCAACAAAGGGGCCGGCGGCGATGGTATACCGCCACAATTCTGACAGAAGTGTGCAGGATGCTTTTTCAGCCCCCAATCACTTTGAGTTAACAAGTTCAAAATGAATGTAAGCTCAATTTACAAAAGGGATCTAAAGTAAAAATTGAAAATAACAGAGGCATATCAATAATGAACACATCGGGAAAACTGCTTGAAAAGTGTGTCTATGGCAAATATCATATCATTGACAAAGTTATTCCCAATAATCAGCATTCGTTTCTTCAAAACATTCAACAAGAAGTAATTTAACATGATCTGCGGATTTCGTATTAAAGAACATAGACAAAGGCGACCAGGTAGATGTTGTTTGCACGGATTTTGAAAAGGCTTTTGACCACGTATATATCATGATATTATTATATAAGCTTCATTGGGAATACATGTTGACTTATTTGGGTAAGTATCTTTAAACAATCGTCCCTAGACGGTAGTTATAGGTAGATACAAATCTAACTGTATAAAAAACTGGGTCACGCCTGTTACCAACAGGCTTCGCATTGGGTACCACTCGTGTACACCTCTTACCTATTCGACATACAAAAACCTACAAGCTACGCAATCTACATCGTTTATGCGGACGATAAAAAACTTTTTTGGCAAATAAAAACTGTCGAAGATTATCATCACGTCAATCAGATTTTAGTACGCTCTTAACATGTATATTAAGAGTGCAATAGAAGAAATGTTAATGTAAAGAAGTGTCGCGCGCAAGTTAAAGATCTTTTGTTATAATTTTAATGGCAACATAATCAAAAAACTAAAGACGCAAAAGACTTGAATGTGCATTTTGATAGTAAAATGACTTTCTTTCTTTCGCAATTTTACAATTACTCGATCTCTCAAGAATCATTCTAAAGTCTCGGGTTCGTTATGTAAACCCACATAGGCTTTTCAATGGCTTGCATGTAATCAAGGCCATTCATATCTTATATTTCGCATAAGTGCGTAGTGTTCTGAAGTATGCGTGACGTATTTGGTCAACACAATATAACATTTACAAGAAGTCTATAAACGGGTGCAAAAACTGTTCGTGAAGCATATCCTCTAACGAAATCGACTACCTTCAATAATCTTCTTGGAAGATTGTCACCTAAACAACCTCTTGAGAAGACTCACTCACTCTTGAGAAACGGCGCGGTATTCTAAGTTACTGCTCCCTCTGTACAGCTCACGAGCGGCAGCTAAAGATGGCATTGCATTATCACGGGAACTGGAAGAGCTCGTTGAGCTATAATGATTGGGGTAAGCGTCCCCGCCCCCCTTCCACTACGGGCGGGTTGGTACGTCAAACTTGCGTGCTAGCCTCCCATCTGTAGGGAAAACAGACACAGAAGTAACGAGGTATGACATGACACCGCCATAGAGTGGGCTTGTGAGCAGTCGATGTTGTTGGAGGAGAGAAGGCTTTCCTCCTCGTCTCTCAACGCATCTGAGTCACAAAAATGCCTATGGGCGTCGGAAGTAGTCAAAAAGTTCCTATTCCTCGTATCCCTTATACTATAACAAATAAATAAAGGATTTCTTCTCTGGATTCTAACTAATCTAAAGTAGTAAAGAAGTCTACATAAATGTTTACTAGCCATTTGCCGTCACCGCAATAGAATATTTCTCGTTCTAAAACAAAAACCTTTAAAAGTATTCTTACCTATGTCCAACTTTGGTTAAAGTGAACACGACCGTCTGTAGATCTTCGATGGCGACCACCATGTCACCCCACATTGCTTTCTCCGTGGAGTACAAACTCAGCAGACCTTCGAACCCACACAGAGGGCCCAGGTCCGAGCAGAGAACTTTCACGACCGTGTCGCAGGGCGTCGAACAGAACCAACACAGAAGACCCGCCGTCACCGTTGCCAGCTGAAATATATTAGAATTAAAATCACTAGATCTTGTATTTGTTTGTCTGATAAACGTATACCTACTATTTATAGTTAAGACATAATAAGCATAGTGATAATACAGACAGGAACGGCATGACATGGGCATTTATATGACGTGGCCGTAACTATATAACAACACTATGTTTGTCTGTCTGATCACGCATACGCTACGCATTGCACAGAGGGAATTAATGAAAAAGAGAGACAGAGAGTAAATTAAATTTGCTGTCTCCCGGACCGGCTATTGCACGGAGGTCATCCTCCCACCTGGTGAACGGTCGACCAACACTTCTTTTCCTAAACGCGGCATCCACTCCAGAACCTTAGTGGCCCACGCCATCTGTTCTAAGTGTGTGACCAGCCCATTAACACTTCAGCGAGCTTATTCGTTGCGTGATATCGGATACTTTAGCTCTCTGCCTTTTGAATTCGTTACTAATTCTGTCGGACAGAGAAACATCCAAGATGGCACGTTCAATAGCCCGTCGAGCTACCGCAAACTTGCGGACCAATTCTAAATTAAGAGGACATGCTTCGGCCCCGTAGGTCATCACAGGGAGAACGCATTGGTTGTAGACGTTCGTCTTCAAGCTAGGCGGTATAAGCAACGTGAGAATGTGACGAAGCTTCCGGAATCCTGCCCAACCCAACTATATCCTTCTATCGGCTTCCTTCTCGAAGTTATATCTACCTAATTGCAATAGTTGCCCAAGGTAGACGTATTCGTCTACGACTTCGAGAATAGCACCATCGACGTTGACTGGCCTGGGGAGAACGTGTTCGTTGAACATGACCTTTGTCTTGTCCAAGTTCATCCTAAGGCCAATACGCCGGGAGGATTCATTGAGGCTGTGCAACATTTCCTGCAAGCTCTCCAACAATTAATTATATTGTATACATCTGTGACAGTTTTAATTCTATGAAAGGATTCACGTCGGGGGAGGAACTTTAAAGTACCATTATTCAATCATGGTCTCTCCACGTTCACAATCATGAACAAACTCAAAGTAATACCAGAAACAAACAATGGAATAAAAACAGTTTTTAGGAAGGGTCTGTAAAGAGTGAGGGAACTAAGCCTTATCTGGGTAGTTGTCCGAGACTCCCTGCTGCAACTTTGATAGGGATATCTTATTATAAATGCAATCACCAGTCGGATTGTTCTTCAATCTTC
>JAFELO010001349.1:312003-342654 GCA_017140195.1 Eumaeus atala
CCATCATTCCTACCTCAACGTCCATCAAGAGAAAAGAGTGTCATATCTTCAACACAGAGCACACCTTTAGCCTAACAGTCAAAGATGACAGATATACTTTTCTTATAAAATGTTTAAGTAGCATAAATATAATTGCTACAATAAAGGGTTAGGCAAAATTTTGCTACTCTTTGCAAAATTTAAAAACATCAAAACCACTAAAATTCAAATATAAGTTTCTGGTATTGAATGCAACCCGCATGAGAATTTGTTACTCCAATTATCTTAAAGTAGCATTATAAACACTCAACTTTTGCTCACTGTAAACCACATATACTGCATACGTGCATTCATCACTTCACACAAACATCACTACAATCATAATAACTTGCCAATTGCGCTAGTGCCCATTACACCTCGTCTTTTCAAAAAGAGCTAAGATCACTATGGCCCTTACTCACAGCTACTAAGTAAATACAAAACTATAGGATACTCTAATACATGATATATTTTTCATAAGATATTAAAGATGTAATACATATAACTTTCCCAAAGTAATGCACATAGACAAGGCATCAACTAGTGTTGTAGAGCAACACGGCACGTAGCAGTACATGCAAAACAAAATTGTTTATCATGGATGACACATTCTGATAATTTCAAATCCTTGATATGACAAGTTCCTAAGTTGCTGCCATTTAAATAAACTGAAGATTTCTTTTTAACAATTTTACATTACATATATTTAGGATCTAATTTTTTTGTAAAATGCTTATCCTTGTCACAAGAAATTTCCTTCGTTCATTAATTTTAACACATTTACGGCGTAAATTATATCTTTAAGATTTTTTTTATGTGTGAATAATCGAATCGGAACTGAACCTGATTAAATATGTCAGCGAAACTACATAAATTTTCCGCATAGCAATCACGCGGTGCGAAAATCAAATTATCTATATTTTATGCATCAAGACAGTGACAGTGACAAGATACCACAAGATACCAATTCTCTACCGTACACCAGAAATGAAGTTGTGACCTCAGTGGTCTCATTCGCAGCACTATTAATATCAAATTGAATATGAGTCAAAAATGTTAATTTTATGACAAGTTACCTTTTAAAAAAACTTATAACCTCAATATACACTTGGTTTGATAATAATGTAAGTTTAGATTATAATCTTAGCATCTAAATACACAATGAAATAAGTATCAAAGTTATATCCTGCCTATCTTCAAATATCTGTCCAAAAAATATTTATGTTTAAATTCTTATTTTTACTATAACAATCTCAACAATATATTCATTGCGAACGTGAGAAAGACATTAATTTATGTTTAGATCAAAACATGAGATGTTTAACATGAAAAAATAATTACTGGTTGAAACCAAGAACAATTATTTAAGCGGTACATCTCAATAATTTAATCATCAGGAGATCTTAGAATCCTACTCCTAGCAGACGTGCCAGTACGTAACTCGTAGTAGCTAGGCGGCGCAACGCACCGCGTGGCTTCAACGTGAGCTACGCATGTTTTCTTACTAGAACTCATAGTACTACGATCTTTCCAAAAGCTACTCACCGCCTGCGAGAAGCACGTGTCACGACGCGTTTGCAGTGAGGCGTTGTCCCGCGACCACGCTGGCGACTCGCACCGCAGGCGGAGAGATGCGTGCGAGACACGCATCCAGCGCGCCAACTTATCGCTGCTCTCTTTGAACGCGCCTATCAAGTGCTTCAACGACTCTATGTCTTCCTCTGTTATTTCTGAGGAACCAAAATTGAGAGTTGGTTAACCAGACCCTGCAACCAGATATGAATAATATCCAGGAGAGAGAAAAAATTTGCTTAAGAAATGTAATAGTGAATATACTATTATGTTAGTGGAAGAGTACGTTAACGACCCCCTGCCACGGCCACGCTACCTCTCGTTCCCACGACACCACCTTAAAAGTCATGGCAAGCATAGCCTCTTCGTTTGGTGCGGTTTGTGACTATCCAGTGGTCCATTGGGATGGCGTGACTCCTTCACTTGACTCCGATTGCCCATTTGTTTCCCAATGAAATAAAAAGAAGTCTGTACAGAGAGACCTATGAACCTAGACGACAGCGTCTGCCTGGATTCACAGGACACAGGGATGAGCAAGGCTTAGCGCGTTTTCATGTGTCTATGTTTTTTTATTCCGGAGGAACCTACAACTGGTTGGCGACGCTATTGCACCCGCCCCATACAGTATCATATAGTTCATCGGATTAGGCATGTGTCTATGTATGTTTGTATGTGAATGAAACTGTTTATCACGACAGTGAAGTTCATGATAATGTTACACTTTTTTCATACTCCTTCCATCCTTTTTTAAGACAATGGAGTGCTACCTTACATGTTGTAACTATAGGAACTTAGTTTTAAACCTCACAGTTTATTTGTGAGACTTAAACTAAGTTTCTTAAGTTCTCTAAGTAGTACTGTAAGTTTCACCAAGTATGTCAGCCCCTACACGCGACTCACTAGTCCTCCTTAAGAATGAACATGATTCTGAAGTTAAAGATACACGAGAAACGTAACGATTGTCGATTGCTCGATCACCGCTTCCCACTGTTTTACGTATCATATCCATTTTACACTTTTCCTTCCCCCTCCCCGCACTCTCTCCTTTTTTGGAACATGTCATTCCAATACCATTGTACAATGTGTTTTCTCACTTTGGCGCCAGTACATTGTACAATATTTTGCGATATTAAAATGGAGTCGGGTAATCATCTGTATTACACAAAGTAGGCATGGAGCCAAATGCAATTTTTAAGACTCTCCATACACTTGGTATTAGCCAAATATTTCTGTACCGGTCTATTAATAGGTACAATGAGAATTCCTCTGTGACAGAGCAAGATCTGACTGTCCACGTAGTGTTCGTACCAAAAAAGGTTAATCTCGGGAAATGAAGATTGCACCTAGAACCATGTAGCGTATTTTAAGAGATGACTTGGGACTTGCAGCGCATGAGAGGCGCGCTGGTGATTTCTTAACTGATAAATTAAAGATGAATAGTGTTGTAAAATGGAAACAGTTGAGTGTTGCCCTATTGTAAAAAACTGCAGCATACAAAACGACCACATTTATGCTCGAAGTTCTGAGGAAACTTCCCAATTAGTCGACAGAGTGCAACGTGGGCACTATCCGACTTCAGTGATGGTTTGGTGGGGTGTTAGCTATGAAGGGGTGACTGAGACATATTTTTTGTGAAAAAAATATCAAAACATCAGCACAAGTGAGTCAAGATAGCATTCTTAGGAAGGTAGTTATGCCCCTTATAACACCATGTTCAACTGCCTTATCCTTCATCTAGTCCCCATCTTAGTCTGCTAGATTATGATTTATGGTCAGTTTTAGAGACTACAGCTTGCTATAAACGTGATAATTTGAACTCCCTAAAATTTACCCATGAGGTGAGTGCGTGCTTCTATTGATAATTGGTCTCAACACAAATATAAAACAACCAAAAATATAAAAAGCTTATTCGTAGTTTCGTTTAAAGGACTGCATTGCAGCCAATGGAGGTCTCCATTGGCTGCAATGCAGTCCTTTAAAGAAACTTCGAATAAGCTTTTTATATTTTTGGTTGTTTTATATTTGTGTATTGAAATAGCACACTGTACAAGTAATCGATGCAATTAATATTTGCAATTAAAAAAAATATTTTCTTTCTTTGTCACAATATTTATAGCAATACAACGTTATATCCAGGTATAATTCTGTTTCTAAATAAAACAGTCTAGGGGATTTGACGAGTCGATTCGACGATCATCTGACAACCCAGAAGCGAAACCAGGTTCAACATTACATTAGGTCGATTTCGAATACACGGCACCGGGATTCTCACGGTGTTTTCCTTCGCTGCAAGCATTTACAAAGTGTATGTAAGATAGAAAACTTATTGGTACATGCGGGATGCGAACCTGTACCACCCAAGTGTAAGTCCCAAACGGCAACCACTAGCCTACTAGGGCTCACAAATCATTTGCCAAGGAATAAACTCCAAGAACCCCTTAAAAAATCATAGCCTTTGACAAACAGCCCTAAATTTGTTTCAGGGCCCTATAGGTATATAAACCTATTTTAAAATTTAATATATAATATTGTGGTACTGACTTCGTTCTCTCTGCCCATTAGGGAACTGGCGTGAAGATGTATTGTTGTTGTTATAAAATGTACGCTATAAGTACCTGTAGTGTGTTGCGCCACTTTGACGGCGGCATCGACAGCTGAAGTACAGCAAGATTCTGCGTCCTTTCCGAAACCCTTCAGGAATACCAAATTGTTTTGTCTCATAGTTGAGTCTATTTGCCCTATACATGGTAACGGCGTGTCACTCTTGGAATCAGCGCCCTGCAAAGAAATTTGTATTACATAGACTTTAATAGAGTTTATCATTTGATAGCACGCTACGCTGGCTCTCGGCTCAGCGATTAGGCATACACTCGTCCGTTTTACTGTCGATTTATTTAAATAACCATTTTCGATAGATTTAAAATATCGATCTATTTAAATATATCGATAAATAAGCCGAGTGATTGTTGTGTGCATAATATATTAACATTTTGTATATTAATAGCGCATATCATGTAAATCGATGTAATTAATTCATGTGCCTATTAATTTAGACGATATCGGCAACATGCACTCTGAGACCGACAGTAGCCGTCGAGATAGCTTAAAGAACTTTGTGTAAATACCAAACTTTAAATTAACTTTAAATTAATGGCAGGCAACTCACAAACCGCACCACCTTGTACTGGGAGGACGGCAGTGTGTACGTATTCCCTGAATATCTACCTACACAACACGATCCCCATAGTTCTCCTTAGCAGAACAGATATGTATAGTTAAGATAAGTTCATTAGTAGAATTGAATTTACTAATGAAATAATTTTAATTTCTATAAAATTAAAATAAGATGAAACGTTCAAAGCATACAATGCATAATTTACACATTCTATGAACGTTTATACGCATAGCAAGCATTATCTACTATCTCAATAGGGTATTCAGATTATTTTAAAACTATCGCAAGAGGCAATCAATCCACTGTCAAAGTCATTTATGAAAGTATTATATTTTATGGAGCGATAAAGATTGCACACTCATGCAATTATAATATCTAGAGATATGGTGGCGTATTGCAATATGGATATTTCAAATGTTTTAATAAAGCCGGGCAAACGTAAAATTAATCATACATATTATAAAATAGTGTCTCCAAAAGTTGTCTGTCTGGATGTGGTCAATTTTCTCAAATACTACTGAACAGCTTTTCATACGGTGGATTGACCCATAGATAAAACGACTCTCGAGGTAGGTTCATTTTCTATTGCGCTAAAGACGAATCTTCACAGATAAATAAAGAATGCAGAATGGTAAACCATTACTAACACTATATCAACGCTCAGCGCATCCTTAATTTGTAATGCCAGTTTAAAAAAAACTACAATTAACACTGTTACACTCGTAATATCGCTCGCAGTAAAGTAGGACATGGTACATTATTACATTTAGTATTTAGATCACTAACAAAAGCTCAATAATTATGTAAATGATGGAGGTAGTAACCTAGAAGGCAATTTCATCACAATCCTAATTGTAAAATCATTTACATTCTTGAGTTCTTCGCACAGTAATCAAATCTAATTAGAGGAAGACATTTCGCTACGAATTACATTTTCTATTTAAATATAAAAAAAAATTAAACCAGTTAAATGTAAAGAGGACAAAATATGATAATAATATCAAAACTTAAGAAAAAAAACCTATCAATGTTATAAAATGCGAGCATAGCATTAGTAAATTCAAAAATTATACGTGGGTGCAACTGTGGGACGTAGCTAGTTAATTAACAAATTTATATAACATACCATTTTCTTATCCGTCTCACTTAGACTGTCTATAAGGCACTTATAGGATACTTGTTCCAGGGAGGCCGAACATTTGTATTCGTGCTTCAAACTGCCACGTCTCGTCCTATTCGAATCGAACGAAAGGCTTTTCGTTTCGTTCGTTTTCCTTAGCGGCGAACGTACTGATCTGAATGAATAATTGAACCGATTCCTCTCTTCGATGTTGAAATAATCGTTGTAGAATTGTAGATCGGATCTCTCTAGCGTGTTTCGGTTCGAATCGTGTTTCTTGTGGAAGATATTTTGCGCGCTGGACGACAGCGTGGGCACTTCGACGGTGGGTGAGGTATCCTTTGAGCTGGAACTGGAGGCCTCGAAAGTATCGCAGTCGGAGTTTGCATCAAACATGTTGAGTTGCTCTGTTAGACGTATCAGTGAGGACGCTGTCTGGAAACGACAAATATCTATAAGTATATGGTGTTGTGTCTTCTGCACCAAAGAATGTTACTAAACAAACTGATTTTTTTTAAACTTGCAGGGGGCTCCTGCTACTTTAAACAGGAAACGTATAACCTGAATATTGGCAAGCAACGGTTAAATGAAATTACACTTCTGGGCGGACTTTAGCGGGCTTAGATACCCGAGGGTACTTAGGGAGCCCGAGGGAAATATTGTCATGGTGCCCGCAAGGAATATAACCAGAAGTAAATAGTAATTCCAGTTTGGCTCCCCTATCAATGCAGGACACTTGTCTTATATTGTCACCCACTTTTGTCCCAAGATAAGAGGGAAAAGCATGGTGATAATAAAAATTATCCTTCCTCCCGTAGGCGAACCCGGGGATGCCGCAGAATTGTTGTTTGAACTAACAAAACAGTTAGATCACACCCATATTTTATTAGACGTGGCACTACCTCTTACTAGCATGATGCTACCTCTTACTAGCATGATGCTACCTCTTACTAGCATGGCACTACCGCTTACTTGCATGTACAGTAAATATATTACCTGAGATTCGGGGTCTTCACTACAACTATGTTTGGGCCAACCTATCATTGCCAGTGACTCCTCTACAATGTTGGGTGCCCATAAGGCCAGCATGCTCTTTGCTTTTAGTTTAATCCCTAAAGTTACAAAGAGATTCTAATTAGTTTAGATTAGTTTAATCCCTAAAACTACCTATTAATTAATAATACTAAAGATATCTTGATGTAAAATATAAATTCTGGTTAAATGGCATCTTTGAGCGGCTATCTTGTTGTGCTCCAGAAGAAGGTGTTAGGTCAGAGATGGATGACTCTCAGTTCACTCTGGTGTCGAAAGGCAGATCTAGATTGCCTGATGTGAGACTGATCAGTCGCCGAGGTATGAGGTAATGATGGTGACCAATCCGGACCAGTACAATACAGGCGGCCGATGGGATCCACGGGGCTATAGTGGGTTCTACGCGAGTCCCACACACCCACTGATTCCAACCCAGGGCCGGTGGTATTTCGTAAGTGCATTTCCTCGCGAAACTAAAAAAAGGAGTCGCATGGTGAACGCTAGCAAACGTACCTAAATAGGCAAGAGATTATTCTCTTAGTTGGCTTCACAGCCAATTGAAGAACTAATTAAATAGTGAAATAACAAACTATGGACTGGATTATCATCAATAACTATGGACTGGATTATCATCAATAACTAACTATGTAATGCGGTTTCACTGGCGTAAAATCTATCGCTATGGGAGCTAAACATTCGGGTATAAAGTATATTTTTATGTTAATCCAGTTTGCAATCTATATCTACGTCAAATTTCACACATATTATGTGTGAAATTTCAGTAGTATTTGCATAAAACATACATACCAACGTTCGCATTTATAATATTAACAGGATACTGCACACGCAGTAATCGCATAAAGTATAGCAAGTCGCAATACCTTCCGTGACGTCGATGACGTCACTCCCCTGCTTAGCTTGTAAGAGAACAACAATTCTCTCCAAGTCGGTCACGATCTCGTCGCGCAAGCGTATCAAAGCGATCACATTATCATAATCTGTCTGTATCTTATTTGCGGTGGCAAAATTGAGAGCCGACTTTGGACTGCTTATGTCTTTGACCTGTTGCACCAACCTATTGAAAGAACAGAAAAACTATTCATCATCTTTCACACTTTATTTATTTTCGCGTTCGCATATCTCCCCCACTGGCGGAAGGGAGACACTTTTGGAGTTTACTTTATATGTTATTTCGCAAAAGAGAGCTTTATCACGTACTGAGGATAGAATTAACACAAAAAAATAGTATTACCTAATGAGTCCGCCCGTGCGTTCCGTCTTGTGTGTGTGCGCCGCGAACGCGCCCGCAGTGATGATGTCGTGGAAGCCAGTCTTATTTAGTGTGTCATTATATACCCACATTCTCTGCAGATGCAAATTGATTGGGGCGAACTCGAGACTAGAGTCATCTACAACAATAAAACAAAATGATATATGTATTAAGATTTGTCTGTGTTCATTTTCAAAGGATATTGGGATAATTTCATTTATTACATCTTTAAGCAAACAACGTTGATTAAATTTCAATCTTAAATTATCGATAATGAATACACTTTTCGCAATTGGTTTAAGTGTGATGCATGTGGTTGAAATTTAATAAATTTAGCATAATCTGTACTATATAGACATGGGGGCTCTCTTTCAGTGAACGCCACGACAGCCAATCTCCTGCTACTAGCATCTAACCCCGACCGGCTACTGCACGAATATTGGCTTCCCACACTTTATTTAAATTAATTTATGCATATGTAGGTGTGTATATTTTGCTACATATTTTATTTTTTATGGTTATATTTACATTATGCCTGACTGTATCGAAAGTTATGTCACAGTCACATCTAACAATCATCGTTAAGGCTAACTTTACACATGGGCAATATTTTTTCGAGTAAGAAAATAAGCATCATCTTTATTGTAGATTGAAATTAAAGAGAAATTGAGTTTGCATTTACCTTTTTTACTGCTAGCTTTGAAGTAGGCGTGTTCCGCTTGATGCAAGCACCTTTTAGAGTGACAGTAGTGCTTCACAAGTGACATGTGTATGCTGGCCAACTCCAACTGTCTGCTCTGCCAGTGCCCACAGATTTCACCAATAGACAAAAGTTCTTCTAATAGTTCTTTCTCTCTCTGTATGAAAATGTCTCTGAAAATAAATGGATAATGGAGATGTTTTACCTTGGGAAGGTGGAAAATGTGTAGGAGCAGTTTGATGACTACCAACACCGAGAGACATCTGCATAAATAGTATGCAGGCGTGATGCCCCTTCCCTCCTCCTATCCAATGGGCAACCGGAAAACTCATAAATTGTACGAAACGCGATGGCTTTGTTGTCATGTTTTAACAATATCGTGAAAGTGAGAAGTAGTATCTTTCCGGCCGTTCCGGCCCAATTCGGCACCAATGCAGCATCAAGCTACATCATATTGTCTTCTTTTGTAGTATAGGAGGGCAAACGAGAAATCGCAACCTTTCGGCGACTACCGATGCCCATGGACCTCCACATTATTGTTATAATTCGAATGTGTTGCCCTCCGTTCCTCCTCCCCTGCGATGATCCACCGGCTACTCACAAACCGCACAAACGTGACAGCATATCACTTTACGCGAGTAAGTGTCATGTAAGCGAGAGGTATCTTCCCGCTCGTGCTGGCCTAATTCGGCTCCAATGCATTACTTCTTACTTTAATATCTGCCCATTCTCTCCCGCTCTCTCATTTGTTGCGAAACATTCTAGAGGACGTAATTCACCGGTCCCGCCAAAAAGAAATGAAGGAAATGAAATTAATAAATATAAGAACACAATACTTACAAGAGTTGTATTGGTAGTTGATAACACAATTTTGGTTCCGCCATTATTTCATGCACTGTTATATCACCGCCAAGTCCAGAATGAAATCTGTATGTGACTTGATGGCTGTTGACGTAATTCTGTTTCAGGAGTATGCCGTAAGATGGGAATTTCAATTTTAGACCTAGTCTCGGTGGCAAAGATTGTGATCTCCTGTGGCATAACACCTTTTGTGGTATGTCGACAGAGGTTTTATCATTCGCATGCACTGGGCTCGTGCCTATGTAGGAAGGTTCTAGACTCCAGCCGTGAAGCGTGACGAAGCCAACAGTTTTGCTGTCACGTGTTACTAACGCCACGCGCAATCTTTGTGCTTCCTGCGAAACAAATATCATAATAACTACTATCCGAATAAAATGTATATTTACTTTGTGCAAATATACATATTTAGATTTTAACAACATAATTAGAGTCCCGTACCCAAAGGGGTAAAAGAACCCTATTATGATCATATGCGAAATTTCCTCTCTATCACGTTCCAGGAAAAACAGACTGGTGGCAGACGGGTAGACGGACGGACAGCGCAGTCTTAGTAATAGGGCTTTTTCCTGTTGCCTAATAAAATAATTATTTAAGGAACATTCTATTCAAGGAACTTTTTTCCGATTTTTTTAACGATAATGGTACGAAACACACCGTGCACGAGTCCAACTCGCAATTGGCCGGTTTTTGTCATCAGATCCACTTAAAAGCATAAGAAATTAAATCCTAGAGGAGATGAACTAGATGTCTCTCTGGAATGGAACACCTTTTATCGGGACTCCCGTAAATCTGTCTGTTTACCTCGCATGTACATATTAACGCTACTAAGCACACTCGCTACAAGGGTCCCAGTGTAGGCAAGCTAAAATCGTTTAGTTGCACCCATGATTGACCTCGAATTCTACGTAGTAATATAGGATTGCTGTGTATAGTAACTACACATCTACAAGCAACGCAAGTACGCACGCACGCACACGCGCACGCACTGATGCTACGCCACATCTTACGGGGTAAGCAGAGATCCTAACAGATTTCCCTGCTTTCTCCACATTCTCTACTCTCATCATACACACACCGTTGACAACTTGACACCACGGCTCCAAATCAAACTAGTCTTAGCGCAGGATTACCGATGCCTATAATGTGGTCGTGGTTTAATTAAATCCTACTAGTATAATGAGTGTTATGAAAACTAGTATATATGACTGTTGATGTTCTTTCACACAAAAACTACTAAACGGATTAGATACAAATTTGGCAGACATACATTATAATCTGGACTTATTCATAAATTACTTTTTATCCACTAAAAATACCGAGGTCCTTGAGATAGATTTATGTAATGTACAAATCAACGAAGCAGACACGATAGACTAAGCCTTTTCCATTTTTGCGTCAGACGCTATTGTGTATAGATTTTTTCACGTCTACTTTTGCATGAGCCATGAATATGTATTTATGTAAAATCCCGACATCAAATGCTTTGAATTTACGTCACAAACGTTATGTATAATCAATGCGACAAGAATTAACATATTTTACATTTGGTTTGAACAATTACAATTGTGCGATGTGTAACTTGTTCAGCCTTTAGCCATATTCTGCGACTAGCATCACCTGCGGGTCACCTGCGTAACTCCGGTCCCTTTAGCTGTAGCACCGTGATATATGGCCTATAGCTTTCCTCGATAAATGGACTACTCAACACAAAAATATTTTTTAATGCTGTCCAGCATTTCCTGAGATTAGCGCGTTCAAACGAGCAAACAAACCCTTAACTTTTATAACATTAGTATAGACACTATTTGCCGAAAACGTGTACCCTATCTCCTTATTTTGCGTAGTAACATTGGCATTCTGCTATCAAAGAAGATGCGTTTTGTCGTCACAAGTACGCTTGCTACAATTTGTCTTTTTTCTATATTGTTAGGTATATCTTTTACAAATTATATATATATTTTGTTGTATACGGGGGCGAACGAGCAGTGGGGCCCTGTTATACCTAGAGACGTCCACGGATACCATCACATTATTGTTTTATCTCCTCTCTTCCAATCCACCAGAAAGCATTAAACAGGATAGCGCCGGCCCGTGGTAGCGTTATCACGTCAGCTACTTCAGTATAATTAATAAACATATTGCATACTTAGTTATGTATTTTCATAATAGTTTTCCTCGTCCATGTTAATTTATTTTTAGTTAATACATGAACAAAACAATTTTTCATTCCTTTTTATAGAATTGCGCGAAAGGAGGCCTTCCAAGATTGGTACAGTTGAAGATTATCATATGGCGAAGATGTGCAAAAATCTAACATTTTATTTTGTTTATCTTCTCTAATATCAGGAACTACTAGTCCTGTTTGAAATTCTCACAGTAATGTCATGCATATGTCTTGTCTTCCATTCTGCCTCCACTACGATGGGCCAACAGCTACTCACAGGTCTCACGAAACGCGAGACGGCGTAAGCGTCACTTCACCATTTTAAAGCTTTAATACTTCTTAAGATCTTAAGCTACAGTGCATATTGTTGTTTTATAGTATGTATACTAGCGATCTGCCCCGGCGTCGCCCGTGAATAAATAGTAACTGTAATAAATTGTATAAAAATTTAAATAAAGAGAAATGTGTAAAACCTCCTTCGAGAAGCGCCTTACACATGAAAATCCTTTCTATATGTTTTGAAAAGTCGACTACGTACAGTTGGAACCTTTGTTTTATAAGTATAGATTAATATTTCCATTACCTGTATGGTACTCAACAGCATGGACGTGAAGCCCATAGGCACCGCCGTTTCAGACACACGTTCCTTAACGTCGTACACGACTATCCTTACGATCGCGTCTCTTGTCAACCCATCGCTAGCGCGGAACAATATTGTCTTACAGAAGCATGGATTGCTGCATTTCTAAAAAAATGTTTAGTTACAGACTTTCACTATCAAAAGAAACACAACTTACAGGTTATTTATACATGGGATCATCCATCCAGGTGCTCATAGGAATTTATAAACTATTGGAAATAAATCTCCCCTGAAATAAAAAACATAGAAATGGATTTCATTTATAATGTGTATCAGGTGACACTTCTGCGAGGTTAATGGTTTTGCGAATGCGTCGATAAAGCCGCCGTAAAGGGACAGATATGCTTTTGTGTTTCGTGCAATAAGGACAACACAATGCACTTATGTGGATGCCTGTGCGCATCGGTACTTATCAATAGGCTCCGATATATCGTTTGGCCCCTTATACATCGTAACAAAGTTTTAAGGTGGTATGCGAGCAAGAGCAATGGCAGCACCTATTGGTAAATGTAGTAAAAAAATCAATACTTTGTAGTAACAGAACTTGCTCGCAGAGCCGATAACCGTTAAGAAATGTTCTCGAGTGGCGGCCCCGCACCGGAAGACGGAGTGTGGGTCGGCCTCCTACCGTCTTGGTTAAGGTGACGTGACCTGTGGCGCTCTGTCGGGGAGGTCTATGTCCAGCAGTGGACGTCGTCCGGTAAGTGATGATGAGTACCAAAATTTCGCAGGTAACTGAAACACTTACCTCATAAATCTCAGTAGTGCCATATTTAATACACAATCCCTTTGAATGCCTTATATAGACGACAATCATCGGTGATGGTGGCTGACCATGGGTATCACATAAGAGGTTGTCACATGATAGCGCTAATTCACACAAAGGTATTTCATTCATGTCTGAAAAAAAATGTAATTATGGTTGAAAATGTCACAACAATACCTTGTTATATTTTAATGAGTAACTTAATGTAAATTTGGTCCATTATATCTTCTATTTGAATTAATTAAAAAGTTAATTTTTAAATAAAGAAAAGTATGTTAGTGTGATTACAAATTGAGTCTTCTTTCCTAGTTGAATTAAATATGATTTTTTTTAGATTATAGAGGGACCAAAGAAAAATCGGAGCAATTTGATTGCTACCGACACCCATAAACATCCGTATAAATGATAAGAAATATGAATCTGCTTTGGCCTCCTTTACTTCTCCCTCCAATGGGATCAGTTACTCACAAACCAAATAAAAACACGACAGCATACATTTACGGTGTATCTTGTGAACGAGACATACCTCCCTGGTCGTACCCGTCCCATTCGGCCACAATGCATCGTGGCACCTCTTACTTCCTACAATCGAAAATAATTTAGTGCTATATAATTCTCCTAAAACTATTTATCCTAAGTAACATCAATTTGTATCAATAAAATTTTATATTCTCACCTTCTACAATTCCTTTTTGCATTCTATATGTGTTTATATCGAGCACAGGTCTTATCCTGTATAATTTTTCTCTAAGTGATGACATTTGTGATATGAGTACATCATAAGGTGCCATATGGATGGCTTTCAGCCACATACTACGCTCAGAGTCATGGAATGTGGCTAACCTGTAGCAAACCCCATTCTCCCACACTATAAGAGAAAATTGTATTAATAGTACCTATAAAACTTCACCAATTTTTTTGTAAGATATCCACAAACCCACCAACCCACCCTGGTTAGGGTTAACGCATCAGTGATGTTTTCATAAGGCCTGATAAGTACTGTTTAGAAGGGAAAAATAGGTTACGTAGATTTTGCTTATTCAAAAATTATTTTTATGATTCTACTTTGAATAAAAATGTTAACTTTAAACAATTTCATTTTATATTGCTGTTACCATATTGCAGCCAAACTGGCATGATGGAGAAGGTGGAATGAAGGAAAGGTCAATTTATCATATTTTTTGTATATCAACCAACCCAGGCTTTTTTCACAATGATCCTATATAGTATTTTCTATTCATAATAGTTTTTAGATTAAATTAAGAATATTTTTTACATTTTAGTTTTGGATGTTTTTTAAGATTTTTTAACTATATTTATTTTTAGTAATAGTGTGTTTTAAAAGCAAATATAAATCAGTTTCTTCATACTGTACTGTACATGTAGGAAATTGTTATGTTAGGTCCATACATATTAGTGATAAAAAAAATTTAATCGAAATTTGAATTTGGAAACCATACTGTTGGTTAATGGTACAAAAATCATTTGATTTTCTAATTAGGTTAATCCTTAGTTTAATTTCATATTAAATACTAATTTCATACTAATTTCAATTTAGTTTGGTGTTAATTTAATTATAACACATTCTGTCTCTGTGCTTCTTACTGTACTTAATTTATCTTTATATGTTAGTTTCTGTTAAACAATGTACCAGTTCATCTTCTTGCAATTTTAAGTAAGTTGAAAACTTATCACATAATACTGCAACAGGTGGTTCTGGTCCCAGTTAGATTTTATTTGTATACAGTTAATTATATATCAAAGTAAACATTGGAAATTAAAATTATGTGTCTTTTGTTGGTACTATTTTTTTTTTTTTTGTGTAAGTTCAAGGTGGTACTGTTAATATATATACATATAAAAGGCTAAAAAAGAGGGTCGAAAGTCTATACATAGAAGATATTCGAAAAAGAAGGTGGCTGGGTATACTTTTAATTAATAACAGATAAGATCGATCTGTAACAGAATTGTTCTTGCAGTTTGTAGAATTTTTGGCAGTTCCTCCTTTTGATACTACATCAAATTAAAATTTATCGTTAAAATGGCAGAATGAAATTTGATACAAACTTTAATAATCAGCCATGAAAATCCTCAGCTGTGTTATAAAACTTTTAAAAAAATGTCTCGATGATTATGTCACGAAGTACATAAAATAAATGGTATTCCATGCTTGAAGTAATAAAAATATTTTTTATATTCCAAAATTGTTCAGTTTGGAGTCTAGGTTTACACCTACTTATCCTTCTTCCTCATGTAGATGGCAGAAGGTTTTTTAATGTTATGAGGAATACTTTAATACATAAATATATTTATTTATAAGTGCCCGCTCTAGTGATTTGACAGCCATTGGTGTGAGCACCCATAACATTATTTAATGTGCACATGGACCTACTGTAATATAAGTAAATATGTCTAAAACAATGTGTTAAACATACATCTCAGTGTGATACAGTTGTGCCAGCACAATTAAACATATCCTACAGTTGATTGAATGTATTGTCACTTCTTGATGGAAATTCATGTTAATACTAGATTAGATAGATAAACTTTTTGTACTATTTCTACAATAATTATATGTAAAGTTTATTTATTTAATCAAGTGTAAACACATTCACATTTATGATGACTACTTTCATAGAATAAAAGAAATTTCAATAAATTCTGCTTCTGCACCATGCCCTACAGTATAATAAGAAATCATTTTGAATATTTTTTACAAAAATTTTTTTATAAAGAATTATTTACCTATTTGGAAGGGCCAGTATCCATTGTCATCCTCTTCTTGTATCTTAACTTGATGTTGCCCTAATATTATAACACCAATGGGTTCATACCATGGTTCCGGTCCTTTCAAATAAAAAAGGAGATTACCACGCAAACGAAACCATCGAGCAATATACCCTAAAAATATTAACGGTAAATAACATTTTTTTAAACTAAAATCATAAAAAAATCATTTGACGTAGTACTTGTGGTTAACCCCTTTTAAATGGCACACTGATTTTTATGGAACTTTCTGTGTATATTCCGTCTGAGTACAGGCCGGAAAATATATTTCATCCCGATATTTCCTGGGGGTAGAAGAAACCTAAACAGTTATGGTCGTAAAGCGCAACAAGTAATATTAAATTACTAACTATATGTACAAAATTAGATATCAACAATATATATATTTGTAGAAAAATTAGAAATTCTGACCTTCAGAGCGACGAAAAAACCCCTCCTGTTTTTCTTTCATCACCATTACACCTTCGCGGTCAAAATTTGGCGTGCTTTGAGAGGCTAATGCAGATAATTCTTGCTTATTGTACCGCATATTTATTCTATTTCTTACAACAAATACTTAACCACGCCTTTTGATATTATTAGTTTTGAAACTCACATATTCATCTTATATTGTTTTTGTATCTGTAATATATTAAATGAAAAAAATAATTACCAAATAATCTTACGCTACAATCCATAAATGCCATACATAAAAGTGAAAAATATTCACTAGGCCATACTTGGTTAAAAAGATATACACGGGTGGAGTTTGTCTTTTTTTGTTGAAGGGACACTTTGATTTGATTGATGTACCGCTGAAAATCTACAAAGCCACAGATGACAGCGGACAGAACAAAAGCATACAGATAATATAGAAAGAGGGGCAAAGCCCATAGAGATAATATTTAAGGCCTAAAACGTGTCCGTCGAAAGAGAAAGCAAACGTGGTTAAAAAGATTATACAAATAAAGCTAGCTTTCTTATCTTCCTTTTCTATTAACCAACACGAATATGTACTCGCAATTATGGACCTACCTATGGCTTCCGTTCCCAATCTATATTATCTCTATGTTGAATCCAGTCTGAAATGCATCCGTCTAAGTAAAAAATGAAGGCAAATGTGATTTATTATCAGTTTGTTTTTTTCATACATCACTCTCTGTGTAATGCGCATGTGAAATTAAACATACAAAGCTAGTTATGCGCTCTTGTCTTCATCCTCTATTAACTCACACGAACAGTCGCAGTCTTAGCCGCAAAAAAGGTGCCAGACAGTGAACTTCTAGTTAATTCGGTTCCTTCTACGTGAAAAAAAAGTCTAAATACAAAATAAAAAGAAAGCGGCGAATTAATTCGCTGTTATCGAGTTAATTAGCCAGAATTCCTTTTCTCTACTGCTGACTTGGTGTTAGACATCCATCACTTTCCCTATAAATGAACAGGATAATACCATGGACATTTATTTGTTCATTGAGTAGGGACACGGTGAGATAATAATTTTAGTTAAATTAGCCTTTATAAAGAGTGTGGTCGATTTAACCTTTAAATGCACGTATGATAGCCCCACGAGTACTTATAAAAATCTGATGTATTGGGCTTCTCTTGGCTTCTACATCATAAGTGTAGGCCCGAGGAATAAAACTTTTCTCGTTTATCTTCGCGTATTATATATACCATCTACCTTGTCAACATACCTTTCTTTTATTTCTTGGAGACATTTATCAATTGTTTTTATTAATCTCGTCTTTTCTAGCTGACTATTATCATTTTCAATTTTATTATTGCAGCTTCATGAAAAATACTATTTAAGTGGAATGATGATAATACAACGTTCTTTTTTTCGAATACTTTTGAAGCGACCAATTTTACGTGACGACCTTGTAAATCAATAATGTAAATAGTCGCATGTACAAAATAGTACAATGTCATAGTAATGTTACGTATCATTGTCATGTTTCGAATTGGATGGGCCTGTATGTGCGGAAACGCAACAAATCGTCTCTTTCACTCCATCGGGGGATACCTTCACAGATCAATTAGAGAACTGTTACCAAGTAAAATTACCTGTTTTTTTTTTTTTTTTGTAAAAAGTAGTCTCAATCTTTAAACTGGACAGCACCACCACTACGCACGATATCTACGAAGATAGCTATGTTGTGCCGCTTTCGGTAATTCAAGGAGGCAAATGCATGAGACAAAAATAAAGCTAAATGCCTAACTTTTCTTTCAGTGAGAACTGAATCTTATCTTCACTATTATTGTATACATATTATATAATAACATAAAATAATAATAATAATATCCGTGGAGTTACCACACCATGTTAGTCTTGTTGTGATATTAGCACTTGCGGCACATGTGGCAATGGAAATATATTTAATTAATATTTCTAATTTATTAACTATATATTGAAGAGTTGTCCGAATCCATGACCACTAGCGTTACACGCCAAGTACCAACTGAGGCAGCCGGTCGTCTAGTATACCAGTCAAAGTTTTCGTTTTGCAGGGCTACTGGAACAAATTCGTTCATTTCATTTATATTATTAGATCACTTCGTGATATTATGTCAACTTTCAATATATTTGACCCTAAAATCTAAATTATAAGACAATCTGACAAGTATCGTGGCCATTTGCCATATTTTTACAAAATGATCACGTGACTCGTCTTTTTCTCGAACTATAGACAATCTGTCTCATGTCTGTCTTTTCCATCCACGCCCGGTGGTGGCGGCTCATACCCGCCGATAAAATATAGTTTGTTTCAGTGATTAATGGTAATAAACGAAATATGGATACCAGAAAGCTGACGGAAATATTGCGCGCCACTATAGAACCTAGTCAAAGGCAACAGGCAGAAGAACAGCTAGCGCAGGTAATGTACACTTCACCATCCACATGCTCGGCAATTTGACAATACGACAATTTGCGCACTCCATTCAACAATAATATTTAATGAGTAGTTGCATTCGTAGTTTCTTAAGTTAATCAATCAATATAGATGTCGCGTATTAATTATAATTATTTTCCTTGCGATTTAAAGAACTTCACTAAATATCGGTTATATATAGGTATAACCTGGAAACTTCTAGACAATTGCTTTAACTTTAACACTTGTTTTAAGGCATATTGTGATTAAAATGCACACGCTTGCGGCGATTTTCAAATTGAGTATTTGTAGTTTAATGACATTGGTACAAAGAAATTAAAAATTTGCTTCAGCGAAAGAAATTTACGTTTTATCATATCTATAGTTTACGTACTAGATATTATTCTATAGATATTTATTCCTAGATACCTTTTAAAACATATTATGATTTACTTTACATAAAAGGCTGGTTTGTATAATGGTATAAATATTTCAGATCCACAAGATAATCGGTTTTGCTCCTTCACTATTGCAAGTAGTTATGCAAAATGATATTCCAATTCCAGTAAGACAAGCTGGTGTTGTATATCTTAAGAATCTTGTAACTTCTGGATGGCAAGATAAAGAACCTGAAGATGTCTCTACCGAACCTCTACCATTTAGCATCCATGAACAGGATCGTGCAATGATCCGAGATATGATTATTGAAGCTATAGTTCAGGCACCTGACATTATACGAGTTCAACTTTGTGTGTGCCTAAAAACTGTCATTAAGCATGATTTCCCATCACGTTGGACCCAAATTGTTGATAAAATACATATTTATTTACAAAGTCATGAAGCAAATAGTTGGATGGGTGCGCTTTTGTGCCTTTATCAGTTGATCAAATATTATGAATATCATGTTGCTGAGAAGAGGGTTCCACTAATTGAAGCTATGAATCTTATACTACCGATGATGTATAATTTAATTGTAAATCTTCAAGCTGATCAATCTGCAGAGTCTGTTTTAATTCAAAAGCAAATTCTTAAATGTTTCTATGGCTTAATAAAGGTAAACAATCATATCATAACTTTGTTTTTGAGGGATCATTAGCATCATAATGTGTCTTAGTGCAATTAGTAATAACTGCATCCTACAAAATTTTGTTATAAAATAGACTCGGGTACAATTCCATTAATATTCTGTTCTATAGATTTATTTCTATAAAGTTCTATAAATTTTCATTGAGATATCTTTTTTTCTAATTGGATTTTAAATTAATAATAATCCATTTGCAATGTGTTTATTTCTTTTAGTTAAATAAGTAATAGAACATTTTTGCCATATTATAATGTTACTTATTGAAATATTATTTCAGTACATATTACCACTGGACCTGATAACAAAAGAAATATTTACAAAGTGGATGGAAGTATTGAGATCGGTGATGGAGCAACCTGTGCCTGAGCATACACTACAAGTGGAAGAAGATGAACGTTTAGAACTACCTTGGTGGAAATGCAAAAAGTGGGCTGTACACACCCTGTATAGATTATTCGAACGGTAAGATAAGGAATGTAATAATTTTTATAATAACTAACACTTGTAAAAATTCTAAATTTACTATAAATTCAAAGTTGATAATTCCTTAGTAGACTTGTTATACTACATGTACATATTTAGAAATATGCACACCTTTAAAGTTATATTATATACACCTGATGGCCAAGCATCTTAACATAATGTTCCAAAAATTTCTCATGATTTTATATATCCTTAGCTATGGAAGTCCAGTCAATGCTCGGGATGAATATGTCCAGTTTGCAGAATGGTATCTTACCACATTTACTGGAGGAATCCTAGAAGTTTTGCTCAGAGTTCTTGATCAGTACAGAAATAAAATATATGTATCTCCGAGAGTGCTGCAACAGACTCTCAGCTACATAGACGGGTGGTAAGCTCATTTTTTATTTTCTTCAAAAACTGACAATATTTGATCTAAGCAGAGCAATATATAAAAAATATTGTATGTGTACAGAAATTCACTACACATTTTAAGTAGAATTTAATAGCATAACTGTTATATGTAGTATCTCCGTTGAATAGTTATATATAAACTAATCCCACTTTGTACTAGTGAACTAGAGACATGGTGATGATGATGCTAATGGTAATAAACAATTCTCATATGGAAAATATACAAATATACTACGCGAGGTTATCCATGCATTATTGGCGTAGATGATCATTGCAAGTTACAGTCCAAATTTTATTTGGAAATGCCAATGTCTGATGTCTTACTGTTTTGTTTAAAAAAACAACTTGACCTAACAACCAAGGCTTGACCTAAGAGCATGACATTGTCCAAGATGTCCAAGATTTAGTTTGTTGTTTTTGTTTTTTTTTTAATTATAATTTATGATTTAAACAGCATTATGTTTATTAAGCTTAGGCAGCAATCATTTTAAATAAAATGTTTTTTTTCAGTGTTAGTCATGCACATTCATGGAAATTATTAAAACCACATATGTTTGCAATAGTTCAAGATGTCTTGTTCCCACTCATGTCCTATTCAGAGGCTGATGAAGAACTTTGGTTTTCGGATCCCCATGAATATATCCGCATAAAATTTGGTAAAGATTGTAATAATTTATGTTTCTGAGTTTTCTTTTTTTTAATGTAGAACAGTAATAAATAAATAACCTATTTTAGACATATTTGAAGATTTTGTTTCTCCAGTAACTGCGGCTCAGACTTTGCTAATATCTTGTTGCAAAAAGAGAAAAGATATGTTGGAGCGGACTATGCATCTATGCATGCAGGTACTTACTAATCAAGGTGGTGAATATGGTCCTAGACAACGAGACGGGGCTTTACACATTGTTGGTACAATCAATGATATCCTCATAAAGAAAAAATTCTATAAGGATGAAATTGATACTCTCCTAAGTCAATATATATTCCCAGAATTTTGTAGTCAACTAGGGTATATGAGAGCTAGAGCATGCTGGGTTCTGCACTGCTTTGCGTCCATTCGTTTTAAAAATGAAAACCTTTTAATAGAGGCCCTCAGACTTACAGTGAATGCATTACTGAATGATTCAGAGTTGCCAGTCAAGGTTGAAGCAGCTATTGCTATTCAGATGCTTTTAACACATCAAGAAAAAGTGCACAAATTGCTAGAACCACAAATAACAGCTGTCACTACAGAGTTATTGAAGGTTATAAGAGAAACTGAAAATGATAACATAGCAAATGTCCTACAAAAAATTGTGCCACTATATTCGGAACAATTGATACCAATGGCATATGAAATAACGGAGCATTTAGCTAATACATTTAGTAAAGTTATAGAAACAGATTCTGGTACTGATGAAAAGGCAATTACCGCAATGGGACTTCTTAACACAATGCAAACTGTTTTGAATGTTATGGTTGATAATCCTAAAATTATGGCGCAGTTAGAAAAGACAGTATTGCGTGTAGTAGGCCATATACTTCATCACAATATTATAGGTGAGAATTTTTCATAATATTTAAAGTTTTGTACACAATGTTTGCAGAAATGTGCAACATTTATCGTAACCTACTGAATGAATAAATTTAATTGAATTTATTGCAGAATATTATGAAGAAGCAATGAGTTTATTGTGCAATCTAACAGCGAAAACAATATCAGAGGATATGTGGAAAGTACTTGAAATGTTGTACCAGATATTTGAGAAGGAAGGTTTTGATTATTTCTCAGACATGATGCCAGTACTTCACAACTATATCACAGTTGACACAAACGCATTCCTATCAAATGAGAATCATATACTGGCTATGTTCAATATGGCTAAAGTAGTAAGTAGATTTAAAATGTTAAATGACAGGAAACAATTTCATATATTTTATATCAAGATGAACCATCATCATTGAATATCCTTTTTACCAGGTCCTGAACTCGGAGGCTGAAGATGAATCTGAAATATATGCAGCTAAACTTCTAGAAGTAATGGTACTGCAATGCTCAGGAAAAATTGACAACTGCCTTCCATCTTTTGTAGAATTAGTTCTCAGTAGGCTTACTAGAAAAGTAAAGACATCTGAACTCAGAACAATGCTATTGCAGGTATGATTTTATTTTGTATATAATTTGTAATTGAAAGAAAATTTTATTTATGTACAGATAATATCTCGTCTTCATTAATTTAATTATGCTTTTATTATTATAAAATAATGTAATATATTATTTCTTTTAGGTTTTGATTGCTATCTTATACTGTAATCCACATCTGCTGTTTACTATTCTTAATAAGTTACAAGAGTCTGTACCAAATGCATCAATAACTCAACAATTCATTGAACAGTGGATACATGACACTGACTGTTTTATGGGGTAAGGATATTATTATTTACATAATTAATTATTTTAAATTTTCGTAGTAAGGGTTATTTACTGCATTAAATTTTATTCATGATAAGTAATTTACAGTGAATATGGTTATTGAAGCTAACACCAAACTATCAATTATACCATTTTGTTTCAGACTGCATGATAGAAAATTGTGTGTTCTCGGCATCTGTACTTTACTTGAAATGGGTCCACAAAGACCAAATCTTGAGAAGGTGCTGCCTAAGATACTTCCATCATGTTTGGTGTTATTTGAGGGCTTGAAACGAGCATATGAAGCCAGAGCTGAGGCTGATGAAGATACATCCTCTGAGGAGGATGATGATGAGGAAGACGAAGGTATATTAATATTTTTTATCAATTAAAAATATAATACTACCAATTAGTATAAATTATTAACAAGAGTTTGAAATTTCTAGAGGTTCTTTCTAGTGACTATGATGATGTTGATCAAATGAATGGTGATTATTTAGAAAATCTCGCCAGAATGGCTACTAGAAATAGTGCTGCGCAAGGTGTGCACCTAACTGCGAAGGTGGAAGAGTTCGACAGTGATGATGTGAGTATTATAATAGTTACTGTATTAGTGGAAGCCCCCATTTGTTGATGAACATTTTAACATGAATGTGTAATTCTTTGAATGCCATTTAAAATTATAGGATACAGAAGACTATGAGCCTGATGAAACAGCAATCGAATGCTACACAACACCCCTTGATGAGAAAGACTGTGATGTTGATGAATACATCAAATTCAAGAACACATTATCAGGTAATAAATAAAAAAAAAACAATGGATGTGATTGTGTCGAGGACATGCTTGTTTGTTGTACATGAATATTTTTATGTGATGGTTAAATTTTTAATACACGCTATCAATATATATTGAAAGCTGATGATTGAAACTGAATGGTAGCAAACAGAGTCAAAAGACTAATTACAATTTTCAATGCACAACAAAAAATTTTCAATCATAGTGAATTATTTTATCCTCTAAACAGTGAATTTAGTTTGGGATGTACAAAACAAATTCGAATCTACAATGCTAAACTGTATTGTCCTATTTTTGTATAATTTTTTTTAGATTTTATGGCAACTCACGTCAAAAAATTCTGAAGGATTCTAATTTTTTCATTTGTGCAATAACTAAAATGATAATTGTAGGATTGTCAACTGGAGAGCCAGCCCTTTATCATGCACTCACAAATATACTAAATGAGGAGCAACAGAAGCAACTTAACGCAGTGTTCGTCTTGGCTGATCAGCGGAAGGCACAACAAGACAGTAAACGCATCGAGCAAAGTGGCGGTAAATATATTACAAATTTTAGAAATCTTTGCATCATTTCAAGTAGTTGAGGCTAGATGTTTACCTTTTGTCTGTCCCTTCTCGAAGTGTATTTGGGGAATTAAATAATTGAAGGTACTAGTCCATGTCCTCATGGTATTTTTGAAACAATAAACAGATTATGAAATTAGTACATGGCAACTAGCTATGAGCCAGTGAGTAGGAGAGCAATTTATTTAACACTTGTTACTAGATGTGGCAATAACGGCTACATTTCAATAATGAATTATACCGTTGTGTTGTTTTTAAACAACAATTATCGTAAACTGTTGTTCCGTTATCTAAAGTATTAATATATATGTCATAATGAATAATAATTATTGTCTATGTTGCTTATTAATTTTAAATTCTTAATCATAGTTTTGTACGAGAAAACACTTTTCAATATTTACTTTCTTTGGTTTCGTGTCAGTAAGATTTCAAATAGTACCTGTTAAACATGAGCAGTTGTAGATTTGACAGCACTAAATAGTTTCGGCATTTTGAGTAGGTATGAACTTTTGAACACTAAAGAGACTATATAGGTAATAATTTATTTACTTGTTTAACACTAATTAATGATTTTAGTACACTATAGGTACCAAAATTACTTGCTCATTAATAAGACCAACAAAAGGAGCGTAATTACCTAATTCGTCAGACGAATGTTTATTAGAACGTTATTTTGTTTTCTGTTATAGGATATTGCATCGTATTAAAATCGCCAATATTCCAATGGCATAAAGTTCAGAATCGTTGTCACAACATGACAGCGGACAACCAGAAAATAAAAAAATAATAATGAACTTTATGTCGTAGAGTAAAGGACTACTAATATCGAAAAATGAAATTCCATTATTTGCTGTTCTTAATAATGAACAACGAACATTGATTAGAACAACATTATTATGTTTTGTGTTATAGAATATCGCGTCGTATTAAAATCGCCAATATTCAAATTGTATAAAGTTCAAAATACAGACAACAAGAAAATATAAAAAATAAAAGTGAAAAATAAAACAACTTCATAATCGTTGAGTAAAGGACTAAAATCGAAAAATGAAATGCCATTGTTTGCGGTTATTAATAATGAAATTATTTTTTTTTCCATTTTCATGCTTTACACAACAGAATAAAGATCACTTTATTTAGATAATAAGCAAAATTTAAAAATGAAGTATGTGACATTTATCGTTTGCACCCGTGTGTCATCACTAAATTGTCGTGTAATCAATAACGAGAACAATATTGGGAGTTCAATAATTCGTAATTCCTTGCGTAAGAATAACTAATTGTATAATCTGCTGTTGCAATAATGACCACCATTACTTGTGACTGTGGCGAACCTAATTGAGGCGAATCTGTTACTTGGGGTTCAAGCGTCAAATAAAAAAATAGCCCAGTTTTTATGTCGGACAACTGAAAAATTGTATATGACCACAAATATTACAAAATAATTCATTAAATCATGTCAGCCTGTCTATTATTATTTAGTTAGAGGTTGTCATGCTGCATTGCAGCTGAACTGGTTCGGCACGACCGGAGAGTAAGCTCTCGCTCATATAATACTGCCAAGTCCCCCCGCCGCGTCTATCTATCTGTCTGTTCGCGTCATACTCAAAAGTACTAGACGGAATTTCAAACGGTTCCTACCAACGGGAAGAGACATTTCCGAGGAAGTATCCGAACCAACACCCTTATGAACATCTTTCACAGAATTTAATTGTATGCTTACTTAGTCAGCGCGCGTCTAATTGAATATATAATTATTTTGAATGTTTCCTCCTCTTCTCCTAAATGACTTGACCGATTAATGTGACTACTGAGATGATGATGAGAAAATAGTTTAAAAAGACAATCACTATTTTTTCATTGCATTTATTATATAAATACGTAAAAAATATCTTTATCGTTATCAGTCCTTATCGGTACACTGCTGGACATAGGCCTCTTTCAATGAACGCAAAGATGACCAAGGTCCTGCTGCTCGCATCCATCCCGGACCGGCTACTGCACGGATAACGTCTTCCCACCTGGTGAACAGTTGACCAACACTTCTTTTCCTAAACGAGGCATCCACTCCAGAACCTTACTGGCCCACGCCATCTGTTCTAAGTGTGTGACCAGCCCATCAACGATTCGCGTGTGTCGCCCTACGCTGTATACGATGAAATGAAACGAGCTGAAATTGCGGTGCCCCGGGCCCACAGGTGGGAGCAGTACTACATATGCGATCATACCTGCGCCTTGTAAAGTTGCAGTCGATGGGCTGGATTGAAGTACTGCTTCACTCTACAGAGCACACCCAGCTTCTTTGAGGCTAATTTAGCTTTCGTTTCGTACTAAACATTACGTCAAGTAGCGTCGTGTGTGTTAAAATTAAGAACTAAACTATCAAGCGGTTAGGTATATAGAATAACGTATAACATAGATCTCTTTCTGATGGGTATTCACACAGCCGTATTGAATTCGGCTGATCCATGATTCTGAAACACCATTTGAGTAGCCGTTACGTAATACGGTGGTTTATATAACTTGACTGCGACATGCACATTACAGAGAACAAAGATTTTGTATACATTTAAGTTAAGCAATAGAAATACAATGAAACGAAATTATTGCTTATGTATATTGTGAAATTTACTGTAATATTGAAAGTATGATGTGCCCACACTTCCCGAGCGCGGCCAGTACGGCAAGGCTCTGTCAATAACCGCAGTGTCAATGACAATGCCATTGCTGGGTCACCTTTACCGAAATATTTATAGACAATATAGATCAGTCGTGAAGGTGTTTTGTTGTTTGAAATATAAAAGTATATTTTAAAATATTGTAACAAATGTTAGATGCTTTGAACCTTAGATCTAGTAGTTTCTTGTAAAACCAATATAAGCATGTATTATTTTTTTTCTTTTCCAGGTTATTCGTTCACAGTGCCTGCACAAGTACCAACAAAATTCAAGTTTGGGTCATAAGTTTCATATTATAATATCAACTTATACATTTAACAATAACAAACAAAATCACAAGCACTTTTTTATTTATCTAGATAAAACTAATAAGTCTTTGGCTAAAAGCATGCCAAGAATGTGGACAGCCTTTATCATCCATTTCAATATGTGTAAATCTGTTAAATGTTATATTAAATATTTAAGCTGGTGCGTTCCTTTTTCTTGAGTAAGCTTGAATTAATAGTATAAAATAGTAGAAATCTCCAGTTACCCAATATACACTAGACAAATTTTGATTATTTTGGGAACCTCATTGGTGTGTTGATTTTTAAATGTGCAGTTTCCTAATATGCATTTACGTTGTAAATAATTGATACAATATATGCATTTTGCTCTATCTTCGTCGTGGATTTAGATTATCTAGGTATATTGGTCTATATAGTGTTAAATATACCCTGTTTTCCATTGATGTGCCCTACATACCCATTTCTAAATGTGTATATCACTTAATATAGACATTGATCATATTAATAGTTCCTGTTGACTGAACATGTTAATTATTATTATTGAGATTTATTGTTAAGAGGTGCTAGAAAATTTTCACGGACTTATTAGGGCCAATATTTCTTGTTTTATTTCGCCTTAAATTATTCATATTGACTATCTGATTTAATCCAGTTTTTGTTAAATTTTGTACCTATTTATGCTATTTACCTTGTAATGTAATAACGTATACAAATATGTAATCAACGCTGGTGTTTTTTTCCCTTCTGCGCTATCGGTTTGTTTTTGTTTACAATCACAAAAATTGCACAATATGCCATATCCATTTTTTTATTAAACCTTAACACAATTTTTTAGTTTTTCTTTTTCTTTCACAAAATGGCCTTATAACATGTAATGTTCGTTGCGAAGTTGAAATGTATAATAACAATGTGCTTCCCGTCCCTTGTATATCAATCGGTATGTGCTGCTAAAATCGTACTGGTTAATCACAGTCGACATATATCTGTCAACGTAGAATAGTCGGTGTTAGTAATTGTCAATCAAGTTTGTTAGGAAATACTTACAATTAGACAATCATACCGTTGTGACATGTGTCCGGGCAAAATATAAATCGTCAGTTACTTATTGTCTAACACTATATAGTCTCTAAAAATTGAACACAGTAATATGTCTGTCGGAACGCAAAAGTCACTTAATGTTAAGCATATAAAATATGCAATACATGCGTGAACAGAAAAAATAAATATTAAATATTTGTAAAATTTTTAATGAATATTTTCTTTCCAAAGTAACTAAAGATTTTTCTACTGAGAAATCAATTGGAAAAAATTGTAAGCCTTAATGATTGTATGCAAAATAATAGATACTGCAAGAAGTGAGTGCTGTGTGGTTGTGTTCATGTGGTCGAGTCATCAATTCATAAGAGCATCTTGCATAGACACTCACGAGTGAGGAGTATAAACCCATACAATATGTTGTATTCCACTCATGCCTACAACTTAATTCATACTATTTTTAGCTGATAAATGAACATTTACATTATTGTGACTCGCAAAGGCTCATTAATTAGAACCATTTAGAAAAATATTAAGTTAGACAAATTGAAAAAGATAAGCCTAAAGATTCGAAATACTTATTATGGTTGTATGGTATGGTTTATTGTTTACTATGCTTTGCATTTATTTTTCTAAGCTTTCAATAAAAACCACCAATTTCGTATCAAAAAGGACGTCGTTATAATTAATATCTGGAATATTTATATCTATGATAACAATTATATTAGAGTTTTTGATAAATTCTTTGTTTATACATATGTAATATAAATAAAGAATGCTAGGTGGACTTGAAATGTTATTGAATGATGTTCATTTATCATATTGGATTGTTATTACCGCTTATTTTGTTAGGTACTTTTTGGGGGAAATTTTACTGTAAAGTTTATAAAAATGTCATATCATTCACGAGTCGTATGACTTGGTTTTGTGCAGTTGTTCGTGTTAGCACTTGTTACGACAGATAGTATTTAACGACGCGACGTTTATAGAATTTGTGGTTTATGTTGACTTACATCGAAATATTGTATGCATAGTCTACAAATATATTGAGCATTGTGTATTTCACTTAACATCATTTGCATTTTAGTATAAACTTAATGGCTGCTTAAATGTATACACATTACAAATAATCTGTATTTTCTATATTGGCGTTTCATTTAAGTCCTTTCATCATAGTAATTACAGAAGAGCTGCCAAAAATCTAATCTAATATAATGATAAGGCATTTATTTAACCTAACAATAATTACTTATGTATCATTGGCTGTTGCCCGGGGCTCGTGCAAGAGCTTGCCATTATTATATAATACAACAACAATGTTTATTAATTATTGTTAAAAATTGCCCAGTTTCTTTTTTTGTAAATATTAAAATTAATGTATAATCATCATCGTCAAATGATTCCTTTACGGGCCGATATAGCCCTTTTACAGAGAACGCCTACACAGCCGAATGCAGTGACGTTATCAATATCGTCCCCCGAGCCGATTTGATTGTTCCTAACCATTAAGACATGTGCGCAGTTGCATACAATGTGCATTGTATGTATGCACTCACGTACATATACTCTTAACACAGAATAAGTTATAACACATTATAGAACATAATATAGATTTTAGCGCTTCAATTTTAATAATTACTTTTAACGCCATCTGTTGCGAGTTAGGTTTTAGTTACATGGAGGTAATGCTTCACAGAAACTAGATGTCGCTACTGAGAAATCAATTCCTGAACGTGCGCCGAATACCTGGCAAAGGACATGTTGACAGGACGGAAATCCCTTCTGAAGGTGTTCTGAGGTGCACATTTATTTTAATTTTGAGCTTAGGGAGCCGTTGAGCTCGGGCGGTGTCTGTTTTAAATAATTACTTGCAATATCGTCGTCGTGTTTGGAAGGTCTCCTTCACCACGGGAGAATACAGCAGCTATTTGAAACCTTCCCCATTATATGGCGGACAAAACATATTGTATTCTTAAAATGT
>JAFELO010001350.1:6881-33643 GCA_017140195.1 Eumaeus atala
CTCTTCTTAGAAGAGGGGTACCGAGAACGATTCCTCCTCCTGATCTTGAAGCCCCCTCTTCTTATAAGAGGGGTACAAGGATCCCCCTTGCTTCAATTGGCTTCGCCTGGGTTCACCCCAGGCTAGTAAGCCCCACCGCCACGACAAGGCTTGAACCATGGTGGGGAAGGTCTAAAATCCTGGGTGAGCCAGCTGTATGGGCAAGTAGCGGTCTAGGTATCTTTTGTAAATGCTGCCGTCTCGGGGGCGTTCAACAAATTGTATTTGTTACAATGTTTGAAGTTACCTAAAAGCTATAAATAACGTCGTCCATAAAACACAAAGTAAAAGACTGAAGCGCCGGAGGTGACTTGGCGGAGAACTTTCTCTTCAATGTTTAAAGATACACAGCCGTCATTTATGATCTGAATCTTCGGTTTATTATATTTTATTAAAACATACAGAAAACAACTCAAATTCTTTTTTTATGGTATATTAGAGTTATTATCGAATCTTACTAACTATATACTTTTATGTATTGCCCTCTTTCCTTTCTTGGAAGGGCCACCAAAAACTCAAAAATTTGCACGAAACGCGACAGAATAATTGTCATGTTTACACCTTGTATGTTTGCACCTTGTGAACAAATCCTGAGAGGTCGTAGCGCTGTCACATGGCGTTGCCGACTAGCACAACAGCACAACCGACACACTTCTCACGAACCGGCGTTGCGTAATGGCAGCTCTTTCTTCTTTTGGTTACGTGCAAAAGTCGCGTGACAGTGACGTGAGATCCATGACTTTGGTTCCCTCATAAGTGCACAACACACACGATGATGAAGTTTTCACTGGGTTCACTGCCTCACTTGAGACATGTCAAGTGACATTGACATGAGTTCTGTGATTTTTATCTCCCTAAGAGTGCACTCTTCGTCGCCTCACACAACGCATGTCGCGTGTCAATGACGTGAGCTCCATGATTTTGGTTACCCTCATAAGTAATTTTTTTATTTTTGCATTAGGGAACAATGGTGAAGATTTTTTGTTGTGTATATAGGCGTTAATAGAAAACATACCTGTAAGTTTTAATTTTTATAAATTACTATTCACACTGAACATTTGGCCACTTTCTAACTTTGTGTACAGGGGCAAAGCATCGAAATATTTCACTATTTCCATAGTTATTTAATGTCAATTTACATTTACGACCGGTTCCGACTTATGATCATCAGGTGATGGAGGTTTAGTGAAATAGTTTGAACCTCCTGTCGGCGGGTGTTTTTAGTTATGGTAACGCGTTGTGAACTGTTGTATAAGTCGGTTTGCGTGACTTGTGTTATTAATTACTCTCATTGTCAGAGTGAAGCGCTACGTTGTAGTGAAGAGGTTTCGAACATTTTATATGTTACGTTTTCGATCCAATAGCAGTAGGTTCGTATAAATCCGTGCAGAGTACTGAAGTCGCTTGATATACAAGAACAGTCAGGCTGTTGAATAATAATAATAATAATAGACTGGTTGCATACATGGACACTACGCATTACAACATCAGTCTCATAAAATGAAATAGTAAAATAAGAACATTTGATAAGATATATCTACAGTTTACTTTACGTACTTACTGCATTAAAACCGAAACAAGGCCACGTTCTCATACGCAGTGCATTTATATTTCACCTGAGCCAAAAACTCACCCTGATATTAATATCGCCGCAAAGCGACATCAACGCATACCTGTCGTTTTTCAGAACACTGGAAACTCTTAAGCCACGTGGCTTAGGAGTTTCCGGTTGCCTATCGATACAACGGAGGGAGGTATTGTATTACGTTTACATAACAATAATGTGAATATAATATGTGAACGGCGGTCTTTCAACTACAGAAACTCAACTACTCCTTTTTCTGGTAATAGTATAAAAAGTGTGTTCATACTTATGTGCATACGTCAAAAGCTAAATTTTACCGCTCGCCTTACTCTAATTTTGTAAAAAAAATGACACTAACATATAAAGAACATTTTTAATACATTGAAAGTTCTATTATTCCGATGTTATGGAGAACTAAGATGTATCATATAGCTAAATTTAAGGTGTCAGTTTTTTGTGGCGGTGTTCGCGCGAATCGTAAGAAATTGCTCCCATCATTTTTCTCTAAGGCGAACAAGCTACATGAAGTATAACTGAAAAAACACTTTCTCACATGATGAGGATATAAGATCTAATAAAATTTCGTTTACTTGTGTCGTAATTAGCGTCGCCTCGATGCTTAATGAAACCATCCCAATATTGACCCTCTCGGATATTCGAGGGCATCCGACTGTCAACGAGTCGGGTTATTACCACAGCTATGATACACATTATTTTTTGTTTTAAAAGGAAATAAAAAACGATGTTGCAAAATTAAAAGAATGTATGTGTGCGTAAGTGTTAGTTGAAGTACCAACAACATCTTAGCGGAACTAAATGCATGAGTATCATTAGCGTTCGTACGGGTATTTAAGTGAAAATAATTAATAGAAGTGGTTGTTGTGAATCATTCCTGAGAGGACCTGGACTATACCACCCCGGACTTTTTCTAGATCTTCTTAAGGTGTCAAACACCAGTATTGTACACACTTTTGCAATTAGATTGCAAAAAAAATAGTTCAATTAAAACGATATCACATTGGGGACCTGCAAAATGTCATTGTTCCTCAACTGTATTATTCATATATCATACAAATAAACCTTCTTCCTGAATCACTCTATTTATTATAAAAAATCGCTTCAAAATCTGTTGCCTTCCGATCCTTTAATCTGAGTGTTTAGACATACCTATGCATACAGCGGAAAGTGCCTTTGTTTAATAGTATGTAGTGATTACAATTTAATGGTAAGAATATATTGTGCATTATTGTCACGTCTTACCTCCTACGGGCCAATAGGCCACCGCAATCTCACAAGTAGACCGATAAATACCAGCTATCAGATTGCGGTGGTATCATGTGAGCGAGAGGTACCGAGCGCGGCGTATTGTAATAGGTCAGGAACTTGTAGTTAGATTTTATAAAATGTAATATTTATATATGTATGTTTTGGCCAAATCGTTGGAGGGCTTGCGGGAAATGTTGCACAGCCTAAGTGCATCCTCCTAATGTATTGGTCTTATGATGAACTAGGAGAAGACAAAGGTCATGTTCAACGAACACGTTCGCGCTAGGCTGGTCAACGTCGATGGTGTTATTCTCGAAGTCGTAGTCATCTCGGGCAAGTGTTGTAATTAGGCGGACACAACTTCGAGAAGGAAGCCGATAGAAGGATTCAGTTGGGTTGGACAGCATTTATACCGCATATTTATACCGCAGAGCTAGAAGACAAAAGTCTTCAACCAATGCGTTCACCCCGTGATGACCTACGAGACCGAAACATATCCTCTTAATTTGGGACTGGTACTCAAGCTTGCGGTAGCTCAGCGGGATATTGTAACGTGCTATGTGGCGTATTTCCTTATCCGACAGTATTCGCAACGACGTCATAAGGCAGATAATTAATTACGATATCACGCGAAGAATAAGGTCACTTAAGTGGCAACGGGCTGGTCACACACTCAGAAGATCAGATGACAGATGGGCCACTAAGGTTCTGGATTGGAGGCCGCGCTTAGGAAAACGAAGTATTGGTCGACTGTACACCAGGTGGGAAGATGATCTCCGTGCAGTAGCTGGTACGGTATGGATGCGAGTAGCAAGATATCGGCCGTCTTAGCGTTCATTGAAAGAGGCCCAAGTCCAGCTGTGAACCGATAAAGATGATGAATATGTTTTCAACCAGCAGCGTTTAACTTAAAACGGACGGATGGCCAATTTCTGCACTACATCTAAATTATTTAGAAGTTTTCAACTAAGGAAATCTACTTTATGTTTATATTTTCCCGTTGAATTCTACAAAAAACTTTTTGGACTAATGAAAAATGTTACAGTACGTTTTGAACTCTTACATTTTCCGGTCGTGTCGTATTGTTTTCCCGTCGGAATATGAGAATAAGGGAACAGAGAAGAGCGCATTTGTGTCTGCGCACAAATTTGTACACTGTACTATATATGCCGCGTAGTTGGCCAGTCTCGATAGAGATGGTTGCTGTAGCCAAAATTCGGTTAGGACGACATTATTATTAATATTAATGCAGTTTGTGTATGGCCACTGTGTTTACAAAGCGAGTTGTTTTCAGCGCACTTAAGTTTAGGAAGCTGAGAGTACGTCGAGTTCATTTTACCCTACATTTTAATTAACTCCCGACTGAGCACGGACTGCCACACAACTCTGTGCTCGGAGCAAGAATTTTCATATTCATGTTATTCTAGAGTTATAAAGTAAATATAAATTAATGTATAAGATGTGGCTCTTGGCATAAATGATGTAACAAAGAAAAAGTATTTTTTTGAATTGCAAATAACACTTATTACTTTTACAATGTATTGTCTTAGTACATAAATATAAAACAATTAAAAATAAAAAACATATTCGAAGTAATCTTCATTTGCTGCAATTTAGTCCTTTAAACTTTGAGACCACTTATCAGTAGAAGCACGCAGTCTTTTCATGGGGAAATTCTTCACTGCTAATCGTATGGACTGTATCAGGGACTCTAAATTATCATGGCGTTTAGAGCGAGCTGTACTCTCTAAAACTGGTCATAAATTATCATGGCGTTTAGAGCGAGCTGTACTCTCTAAAACTGATCATAAATTATCATGGCGTTTAGAGCGAGCTGTACTCTCTAAAACTGATCATAAATCATAATCAAGCATTGAGGTTGGTACTTGAATACACTTCTATATACTTGTGTCTATGCTTTGATCCTTTTCTCATAAAAATATTTCTCAGTTATTCCTTCATAATTTACACCTCACCAAACCATCACTAGAGTCGAATAATGCCCACGCTGCACTAAGTTGACTAATTGGGAAGCTTCCTGAGAGCTTTGAGCACAAATATGTTCATTTCTTTTTCTTCAAATGTTGCTCAATTGCAAAAAGTTCTCATCCATAAACAGGTCCATATAATTTTTTTCTGTTATCCCCATATTACACTGTCTTGTGCTCTAGTCATAAGTATGTTCAGCGGCAGATTGGGAGATCCCGGAATCGCGTCACCGGTCGGTCCAGAAAAGCATCTTAATTTCCGATAGAATTCCAAATGGTTCTTTTCTTGTTCTCTCTCCGCTCGTGCCGTTCTGGTATGAAAGCCTGGTGTGAACCGAGTCACCTTAGGCTAAGATAATATAATCGAAGAGGCGGCTCTTTGTACCCCCTTTATGAGAAGAAGTGATTTAAGAGCTGGAGGAGGAGGGGCTCTTGGCACCTTTCTTATAAGAGCGAACTATAGAACAGGAGGAAGATGCGTTCTCGCACACGGGGCAATGGACGAGGTTGGGAACCCCACCCCACTGCACTAGCCCTTACCTAAAACACTTTCTCCTTATACTTTCTTTATTATAGGAAGAGAATTATTTGTTTTGAGAAGAGTTAGTGCCACGCATACTCTAGTGTCATCACTACATCCTCCTATGCAACGGAATTGGGCCGGCGCAACCGGGGAGGTACCACATAATACCACCGTAAAATTACATCTTCAGTGTCGCGTTTCGTGCGGTTTGTGAGTAGCTGGTGACCCATTAGGGGGGGGGAAGAATGCAACGCATTGGCATTACGTGGATGTTCACGAGCGTCGGTAGTCGAGACAGGTTCCGATTCCTCGTTTGCCCCCCTATCCTATATAAAAATGAGTAAATAAAAGAAATACCTGTCTATCCTTCGCTGTAAAAAGTTGTATGAGGACTTTTGAAGTAATATTTAAAACACTTTTAATTTATTCTTAATATATGGAAATAAATAAATGTATAAATAAAAATCATAAAATTTTATACAACAAGGATGTCTCCATTACATGTATTATCACATCACAATACGAACCTACATTTAGGTACCCAGAATAATTAACGTAATTACGGCTCGCGGCTCCATCTTTGTTCTCGTAATTACGCATACGTTCTTACGCATCTTTCAATACATTCTTTTGCTTATTGCTTTATTCACGTATCGTTTGTGCCACGTAAAATTTTGTTAGTAAGAAAATTACTTGTTGAATGTGTTGCCACTTCTTGATAGACATTCATGTTAACACTTGAATAAATAAAGAATCTTTATATACTTTTTCCACAAATAGTTTATTTTCCAATTTTTTTTTAAATAATTGTGGAAATTTTGTGGAATTTGGAAACACTAAATACACATTGTCGAAAAAGCAAATAAAGTTTATTTATTCGTTCAAGTGCTAAAATTACTTGTTTTAAATACTTACTGACTAGGAAAAAGTTTACTCGCACCCACGAGATTCTGAAGTGAAAGATGCGCAGAGACGTAAGCCACGATAGCTCGGTAAAGCATTACGCTAAATGTAAATATTTCACCTCAGTTTACACCTCATATTGTTTCATGCCGAACGCCTCAATTAGTGTTTCTTAAGCAGCAAACTCCGATAAAATTACTTCATAAAACCAATACCGACTCGAGATCTCCTGTCTCCTGTAAAGATTTTAAAAAATATTATTCATGACATATTATGAAGCGCTACAGCAGTGCTACGAAGCGTAGAAGCATACGATTTCATCTGTCTTCAGAACAATCTTTGCGACAATCTTTACTAAGGACCAGGTGAGTACTGTTTTCATATCTTATTATCTATTTTTATGAATAAATATTTCATTAAATATCTAGATTCAGAGGCAAGCATCGTTCAGCCTTTGATCTGTAGGTCTCGTGCTCCAGTCACATCTCGGACAATAAAACATGTTATCACAGTTTGAGCTGGGAAGTTGTCGTTGTATCTATGAGCACGCGTTAAGCCGCATCTGCGTCTGACTTCTCTCTGGTTATGGAGTAAAATAGGTTCATAAATACTAGATGAAATTGTAACAAGAGCAGGTACCGTGCATACTTGCATATATAAGCCCAGACGACGGTTCACGGGCGAACTCTTTGAGAAAGTTAATTTGAAAAGTTTGTAGTTTTGGTGATTAATTTAAAATTACTTAATCGAAGATTTATGAACTAATTGATGTAAACACACTTATAGTGGATTCTAGTTTGATTCTTAATCTAAAATTATCCTCATCTACGCCTCCTTTTTATAGTATAGGGGTCAAAAGAGTAATCGGTGCGTTTCAACGACTACCGACCCCGCTGATAATCAGCATAGTTATGCCGATGCTTTGCCCTCACCTCCCCCAATGGGCCACTGGTTACTCACAAACCGCACGATACTCGACACCGTAGGTGCCATTTTACGGCAGTAAAAAGTGAGTGAGAGGAGGATGAAGTGTCATGCACCATGCCTGTTACTACCTCCTCCTATGCAGCATGGCACTACCTTACTTACAAATATATACGTATATGATAAATCTGGACATATAATAAGGAGCTTATTAAAACGCATCCGCTATGTACCGAGATTTACTCTGGACAAAGTAATTTTTATCCTACCTTCATTATCCTAAAGCAATAACAAGAGGTACCTGCATTACACCTCCACCAATAACATGTACTAAATCACTAAAACAATATCTGTGTTCTAAGGGCTAACATGGAAATATAATTAAACTCCTACAGATATTAAACAAACACATTTTTTATACACATATATATTACAATTTCAATTTATATACTATTAATTATTTTTACAAATGAATATGAATAAATACTAATTAAATATCATCAAAGGTTAATCAATCTGTAGGTCGAATAACTCGCTTCTGACGAGCTGATTGATACCCGGTGGACACGGGCAGGAAATTTTGTGTAGAGAATTCAACCGAGGGGGTAAGATCTGACGCCCGCGGGATTTAATCCGAGGTTCCCGGTTCTTTTGTAACTATCGCTGTCGGGGTGCCCCAACATGGGGAATCCCCTCCCTGTCGCCCGGGCGACGCCGTTATAATTGTTCCCCCATGAACCTCGTTTACCCCCGCGTCCTATCCTCCCTATGCGTGGCGCCATCCTCCTCTTTCTCTCTCGACCGTGTCTTCACTATATGTCTCTCCCATGTGAGTAACAAATATGCTAAGCTGATATGTTTGTCTATAATCCGACCGTTACCTCTACTGTATAACTTCGAGGACCCTCAGTTTTGACTACCTTTCCTGGAATCCATTTAGCTTGTGTATGTCTGCCTTGCATGTCTTCGACCTGCTTTTCCCGCGCCACGTTACTGCGTAGTAAATCCAGTCGCGACCGCAGATGTCGACATTGCAATAGCATCAATTTCTCCAACTTGTGGTGGTATGTTGGAGAAAATGATTGACGGATGTAATTGTTTGCTAAAGAAGGAATTTAAACTCGGCGCTGGAGAATGGCGGTCTCTGGTCGGACACTATTTCAAGCGGTAAGCCAAACCGCACAATCTATATGACCGCGGTAGCTGTCGTTCGAGCCACTTCCACGGCTTCTAACCATTTTTAACGAGCGTGTATGAGCACAAAAATATTTTACCTTCATAGTGCCCCAGAAATACAATCGACTCCACGCTACCGCCCGCAGTACGCGATGACGACGGTACTTCTGCCGCGCAGGTCTCGCATGACTTGCAGATCGCTTCTACAGCAAATGTTAAGTCAGCAAATATAATTCCGTGCTATTATTTTTGTTTTTACAATGCCCATATGCTCTACATGTAATTGTTTTAATACGTCACCTTGTAAAGCACCAGGTACCACGATGCGGTACTCCCACATGAGACAGTCCCGATCTAAATACAACTCATTCCGCCTAGCGATGTATGGCTTGAGATCGTCACTAGAGCATTTCTCCGGTGAACCCGACGTGCGTATGAATAAACTCTGCTTAGTATAACATCTCTGTGAGTTGCCACCCTAATGTCCTTGTTGGACACGGGCAGGAAATTTTTCACGAAATTTACGTACGTCACTGTTTACATGTTTATTAGGTTCAGCGTCACTTTCACTGAAGTCCTGACAACAAAATCGCCCAACGCTGAATCCTCGATGCTGCCATAACCGCAATGCCCACCTTTGGTTCAAAAATGTAAGTGAGCGGCTTGTGATCCAGATAGCAGCCTACTATACTTGAATAAGCTTTTATGTGTGTTTATTATTGTGTTCTGGCTCGAATCGTCTAGCTCTAACTGCGCTTAGGCTTCAGACAAATATATACTCTTAATTTTTTTTCTAAGTTGTTTTATCTAAATAGCGGTCTTATCACTCCTGATGGTTTGACTAGCTCCCTAGTATAGTACATATATATATAGTAGTAGTACTTAATTCGAGGGTTTTATTTCTAAATGTTAAAATAAAAATACAATTCATGAGTAGTGCTTGACACAGCAATGCCCGTATCACATTCCATGGTTAAATGAATTGAATTCCACTTACATTTATGGTCACTCTTATAGGAGGATAAGACTTAACACCAACATTATTGACGCTCCGGGAGCCCCAGGCCCGCTGCCCCCGCCGCGCCCCTAGCCGTGCCCAGCCTCATCGCCTGGCATTCCATCTCCACGCTGTTGGTCTCCAGAACGCTAGCGCGGTCTCCCAAGGTCGCCGCCGCGTCCTTCTCTGTCACCTCTAACCTGAATGCGTTTTGGGAATCCAGATTGTCCTCCGAAAATAGTCTTTGTCGAGTCACTTCACTTGAAATCCGAAAATAGTCTTTCTCGAATCACTTCACTTGAAATACCGCACGCGAATTGATCTCTAAGTTCCCTTATAGTGACGTACCGAACATGAGTCCTAAAAAAAAATGTCGGCGTTTTTTTAGCACTTCCACATAGTCTTTAATGGCTTCCCCATTGTTCTGTTCCCCATCGTCTGATTACGGAATTTGTAACGTTCTGCTAAAATACTCGGTTTGGGTAAATTTCTTCGATTTAGGTTTATCCGGCGTACATAAACTGACTAATAATTCGGAGCACTCCGCTCCGATGACCGTTATTAATGTCGGCATTTGCAAATCACTATCGATCTTATTGATTCGGAAATACTGTTCAATTCGCTCCACATATATATTGCGATTGTCCGTGTGAATATTAAATTCGCCTATTTTATCGATGGACATTGTAAACTCGTACGTACTTTGCGTCTATGAATCACTTTTACACGCGTGAATAGCATTTAATCGTCGCCACTGAGAAATCTAGACTTATATATAATAAAAAGCTTAATGAAACGCATCCGCAATGTACAGATATTTATTCTCGACAAAGTAATTTTTATCCTTCATTATCCTAAAGCAATAACAAGAGGTACATTGCAGTATATTATGTACAAAATAGAAAATAGCTCTCGGCTACTCAGCCCCATTACAATATGGTAATAACATAGACAAACGTCAAGGCGCCCGGAATCGAATATTTTAGTGAAGGGTGATCCTCAATATTCTTTTATCTCTCTTTTTGTTTGATACACAAATAGGGCCAGCACGAGTCGTAAATCAAAGCGAGAAACGTGATGTATGGTGATCATAGTACGAGCTCATCATATACATTGACGACAATTACCCCACCTGAGGAAGTCACCCCCCACTTTTTTAAAGCTGGAAGGTAGCATTAAATATACATTTTAATAATTTCATGCTATAGGACGTAGTTGCTATTAAAAGGTTAACGCAAAGAAAGAGTTTAGACAGTATTTATGAATTGTATAAAAGATGTAAAAACAACAATTGCCGATTACTACGAGATATTATTCTAAAGATAGGTAGCACACGTGCGGTGTATGCGGATGCTGAGGCATTTTAATTCCCCCAGCAATTGTCTTATGATATTTTATCTGCATGTGAAATTAATGAGGTCAGTGTGTAAGAATGTAACCGTAAATTTTATCATAAACACGAAAAGGGAGTCGATGTACTGTGTTATGTTTATAGCTTCACTTTATGTTCTTGTACGTATGTTGTAAGCGAATCTAATAAGATATAAAGTAAACATAATTTTTGTATTAAGAAAACAAAGGCCTGATCTTCTATGACGTCACATTACTTTGGCGTATGTGATAGTGATAGTGCAGATAAAAAGTTGAATTTTTAGTTTTGTTTTTATGTTGGTTACAATGTCGTTTTAATTTAGTTGCGATCTTTTTACTTTCATTGATTCACGATAAAATCAAACGTAATACAAAAAGGTAAGCAATTTTTTATAAAAATATAATATATATGGTCGGGGTCTGGTTACATAATAATATCAGCGGACTTGTTACACCGCGTCAGCCTAGTCCTGTGCTAGGTACCGTAAAGGCTTGTCTTACGGGTACTAGACAACGGAAATATATTTAGTATTGTTATAAATTTAAGAAATTTTATATATTTAAGACTTATATTATATAAATACAAATAATACGTGTATAATACATATAACACATATGATACGTAAACGCATGACATCAATAATTTTCGATCTCAGTCCACCCGTGACAATAGTTGTAAAATTTCCGAAACGTCGGGATTGTAAAATACTTAATAAACCTCGATAAAATCCGTTAAAGTAATTTGATTTTAATGTGTAATTTTCCCGTAGAGCTATGAAAAAAATACTATTTCCACTATTATTGAATTAAATTTACTATTTTTAAAATAGTATATACATTTATTTATTAAATCAAGTGTTAACATGAATTTCCACCAAGAAGTTATAACACATTCAATCAACTATGAGTCAATCATACCCGAACGAAATTTTACCATTAAAGCAAATGTCTAAAAAAATATTACGTTATTAGCATAACTTACAGCTTATGTATTTCTGACATTGTCGAAATGAAATAATATGTAGATTTTTTTTATCTAAAATTACAATGAAAATTTCAGATTTCATAAATACACGCGTTTAGATCCTACTTCCGTACACCCATTTTTTGAAAAGGAACCGCAGATTTCCCTGGAAAAGTTTTAGCAGCTAATGTGGAAAAGACTCCGTAATGAGATCGACCGCCTCTTCGTTTGTTTTAGGAAATCAAACAAACTGGTAGGTCCGCAGACGCTCGGTCGATGGACACAGGGTACTCTACCAGACGGGACGCGAGCGTAATCTCCGCAGGCAGCACGCGGCATGCAGCTACGTCAGCTGCCCATCATTTAAGGACAACTGCTAGATGGAGTGACTCTATAGACTTCTATCGGATCTTTAGTAAAACTGTTAGTATGTTTCTGATCAAGATGATTCATTTGCTCAAATGATTGTTAGCATAAAATGTTTTTGTTATCTTAATGCACATGATTCATTTAATATATATAATGTGTATATAATATATACTTAATAATTATGTTTAATAAACTAAAATAAATAGTTTCATAAATTACATACAAATATTTCACTATTATCTGAACATCTACAAGTATACACAATACTTATACTGAGGATGGACCGGAGTATAATGAATGATTATACGAACTTACCTGTACGTGAATTTAGATCATAATTACACAAAGGCTTCGTCCAAAACGATACGTACCCTCCCTCTTTTCTTTCTTTAATATCCCCGAAAATTAAGAAAAGTATTAAATTTTCCAAACTGAATGAGGTTACGGATGATGCGGTGGAGGGACGCAGTACTATACTTTTGTTTTGTTTTAGAGTTACCCTCAAATATAGTGAGTTAATGGCGAGGACTGAGTGCTACTACAAGTATACACAATACTTATCCTAAGGGCGAGGCATAATTGAACTTCACGTGAGTTTGTTTAATCATTAATTTATTATACAAAAATTGACAATGTGACCAGTATTGAAACTCGAAATATATTTTATAGTGTCTGAGCGTAGTACTGGATTAACCTACGAAATTTTGCAGGACAAAGTATCTGTTAATTATATAAATATATAACCCAAATGGGCTGCCATTTCGTTTGACACTACCTCTTACCAATCAGTCTCATTATTAATTTAAGGACAAAAACTGTGTTTCCTAAATAAATTTTTAATATTATTTTATTTACAAAGTAAAAAAATATCTCATGTTATTTGGAACATGAGATACTTTTTATAGAATCTATATGTTTTGTACATGTTGCTACAGTACATGTTGCTGACATGTATTTTCCAGTGTTAGCCATTTCGTCGCCAACTTAAATGACGACCCATCGTTTTTATAAGTGCAATTGTGATAGCGCTACGGTTTTGCTGCTGATTCAAGTCGGGCTCCTAAATCCACCTCTACAACGAGACGAGGAAATGAACGATGGACCCTCTCAAATAATTTAATCCTCCCTCCGCTTGGAATTTGGCACATTTGATAGAGATTTATATATTGTAGTCAATCGAGAGCATGAACTAAGGGTAATTAACTTATGATTACAACGTACAGATGTATCAATTGAAAAATTCATTGACTTTTTAACGTTATACCTCTTTTTGTCTTGTCGAATTTATTATAAGAATAATTGACTTAATTTTGTCATATAGCATAATGGATACACGAGCAGTTGAATTACGTAACGGTCAAAGATTAGTAACGTCTACAGACATCTACAAGAAAATACGACATGGAGATACGTTGATGGCCTGTCCGTATTAAAAGAGTTTTGTCAATATCACAATGTCACTCCTATAGGATCATATTACTTAATAAATTAATCAATAAATGAATCTGAACATAACATAGAAACTTGCATAAAATGTGAATCAACTGAACTGCACATAACAATCACAAATAATATAACAGTCATGTACAATTCGATTTATCCATGAGCGAGATATACAGCTGCACCAGAGCCACAGTACGGCGGGAGACGGGTGCTGATAAGTCGCTGTTGCAACCGCCCACGTCACTCCGACACCATAACAGTGCCCAACGTTGTGTTTCGTTCCGTGCACACTCCAAAACACGTGATAAACGTCTTCAGTGGTGTTACAAATTACAGTTTGGCATCTCCGATTTTCCCATTAGATGTTCATCTCACTATCAGCGAACCATGAAGCTCGCACTCAATTGTTTTATACGAAATTCCCTTTGACCGCGAACGTCAAAATGTTCTTTCCACTTCTTTCGACATATATCTTTAATATTAACTAAACTTCACTATGTTATGGTAAACATGGGTACGGAATACCAACAGTACTGATCCTTTGGTCACTCTGTCTACTTCCTCGTCACCCATGATGCCTATGTGAGAAGGTATCCACTGTATAGTGTCACTATTGTCTACTGATAATAAGCCGTAAACTACAGTTTACGAAAACTGTCCAGAATAGAGTAGGCTACCGAGGGGCCTCGACAATTCGAGCTTAACCGAGCCAGGTGCTGGAGCGCACTTCCCGAATCTGATAAAACCACAACGAATGGCTGAATATCGCTCAGGGGTTACAAGTAGGCAAGCGCTTCAGATATTGCTATCAATCCACTATGCATGACCGAAATATTTTCATCAATTCTGAATTTGTTACGAAAATCAGTTTGAGGATCGAAAAATGCAGCCTCAGATACCATTATAGTTTTTGACGCATCAGTAAAAATGGTGTAGTAAGAATTATACCGCCACTATTTATGCTATGTATATGCAGTACATTGATTATGTATATTTGGTGTATTATATGATCTTTTAGCGACATTTATATTACTAATGTTGCACTCCACAGATTCGGAAATATTAAAATTACTTACCTAGGAATCAAGCAAATACATTTTAAGTTTTGACCATGCCTGCATACGTAAATGCATAAGTTTCTGATGGATATTAACCAACAATGATATTTTTTCTTCTCCAGTAGGAGTTACGTGAGCAGAGGTCATTTAGTTCTACCACAACATCCACAGATATATTACGAGAGGTGGTAGGTATAGTTCACTTTCCATTACACACTTTGACGTAGACTTGCCACATCAAATAATGAAGTTGGTAACGGATCCCCCTTAGCTATACCTATTCCGGTTGTATGACTAATAATTCTGTCACTAACCTGTATTGTTAAAATTCTAGAGCATAGAAATGTCCACAAATATTTACATATTATTGCTCCAACACCCAGACTATCCAAATTGCCTAAAAGACCACTAACATTAACATTGTTATAAACATTTTCAATATCAACGAAACGAAACACAATCTTTTTTTTTAAATATCAATCTAGACGCCGCAACAGAATCATGGAATATTTTACAGGGACAAGAAGGCAAAGCAAAAAATAGATGATAATGCACTATTAGGTTTTGGTATAGAAATTAATTGAATTCTTCTCCATTGAATCGGACAAGACTTAACCTGAAAAATGTACTAAATAATGAAACCAATAACCCTTTACTAATCAAAGGAAGACGATTTATCATAGAATATGATATATTGTCCTCACCAGGGATAGTATCAGCACGCTAGGCAAACTTTGTTGCACATTGTGTGAGTAAACATTTGGGGCAAACAAAATCCGGTGCTACGCTATTCATTAAGCTTTTGGGTATACCATGATCTATTGTCACTTTGTAAGATATGAACCCTTTAAACCATCTCATTTGGCTCCACATCTGACTTGAAGAATTCACATTATCAACTCTATTACACCATTCTCGCCAAGAATTAAACTTTTGGGAGCGAAATAGAGACTGAGTGTCACTCATTTTACTCTGTAAAGTAGATAAAATTGTTCGGAGTAGGATTCCGCCTGAAAATGGCCAAGGCTAGCCGGCGTTCAGCAACAGATTTAGATAATTCTTGTGACCAGTAAGGCTTAGGATGCCGAGTGCCGCAGTCCGACTATCCCGGTCTCTTATATCTTATACCTGGCATAATTTTCACTTTTCAACACAACATCAAAACGTTTCAAACTCATACAAAACGTTTATATTTTCTGTGTACTGTGTCAACACTTGTTGTGTATAATTCTCTCTATTTTAATTCGCAATTGGGATTTATATACGATACTATAATATGTATAAAACATGATTATAAATTATAATATTATTTATTATAGATGGGTAATATCTGTACGTTGCATTATTTTCTTAAAGCCCTGAAAGAGTAGATGATATGATATGAAATTTAGTGCGAAGGTTATTTATAAAACGCGCTAACACTTAGAATACTATTTATTCCATTATAGTGACTTTTGGGAAGAAATGCACTAACAAATTTACTGACGTAAAAATTACTGGTCCTTATTTGTTTGAACTTTTCTTCTGCGGCAAAATGTACGGGCAGCAATTTATTTATAAGGTCGGAGTGCCTGATGTGAGTGATATGAAATGTAATTTTATAAATATAAAAAGAAACAAATCATCTGTCATCGCTTCTTATCTGTCTATGTGAAAGTAAAATTATTACAACGAAGCCGCAGCGCCAAGCAGAGAGATGAAATTGCCTCATTATCGCACGAAATCCGGTTTTGTATCGCATATTTAAAAAAGAGCCTAGCGATATTCTCAAGACAGATGGTGTGCTGAACGCTCCTTGTTCTATAATTCTAGTGAATTTTGATTACAAAGTTTTACGGAGAAGGGAATCCTGCCTAAAACGCGGCCGTCTAAATCGAAATAGACACCAAATGTGGTTCACTTTTTTGCCTCTCTTTTTTATTTATATCTAATTATATATAATGTTAAAAGATAAGGATATCTTTTAACCAAGGCGAACACTCGCCATCTTACACCTATTACATCGAATGTATTACTTCTATCATAGTGGTAATATAGACGTGGTAGGGATGAAAATAATTATGTATATAATAATATACTACTAGAGGACTATAACGTACGGTTAAATGTCACGTAATTATCTGCAGGAAATTAAAGGCTTTCTATTTTTATTTTATATATAACTGTCGACAATTATGTATAAAAAAGACATCAGAAGATAAGAAGAGAAAGTTTGACTTGTTACACCCACAATATATTTTATCGAATCAACAGTACAAAAATTACACGTTTGTAATCACTTTTCACGGCCACACAAGTTGCAGGGATCTTGCTGATAAGTAACGATCGAATCATATATGATTTGTCCATAGTAACTATATTTACTGCAGAAAAGACACATGGTTTCGATCACTTGACGGTAAATATAGCTACCGTCCGTAAACATATGCTCAATTTCGTGAATTACAGTTGCATTACAATCGAAAGTCAGTTTTGTCATATGCAAATTTCACATACCGCCCAAAACAAGACGATAAGGCCTTGTAATTCTAAGTACTTTTTTACAAATATTAGACAACTATATGACTTGGGCGGGGTTCGAATACACGGCTGGTCGCGAACAGAGCACAGCATATCCGTTGCGTCACTAACTAAACATGTCGGGCATAAACCATGTGCACTGTAAGTCATTCTGTTTTTTTCACTTCCTAACAATTTTAAAATACTAAGAGGATAATTTTAGCTTAGAATTTTTACATGGCTTACGTTGTAACAGTTTAATGTTTAGTGTACCAGGCGAGCAGAGATCGGCGGGAAACATGCCAGGTCTCACTTAATCTAGTGACGCTAACGTATGAAGTAAACGCTTGGATGTGGCGGGACGTATAATTCCCTCAATTATTAAATTAAAGTCCAGATAGTCCAGAGCAACAGTTTTAGTTTCAAATTAATTAATTAAAATTTAAGAGCAATTAAAATGTTCTGGAGTGGAATTAGAATCGGACCTACCAACCGGAACCTATCGATCGGAATGGGTGTTTTATGAAGTTTGTAAACGTACCTAAGTCATATAGTTGATAAAATATACATTATTCTGTCGTAGTTGAGCAACATTCGAGTAGCAAATTAGTACTGCAATCTCGTAGAAGCATTACAAATGACACGAGAGAGGAGGCTAATGGTATTTCTTATGTACAGAAATTGCGATGGTATCAATATGTGATTACTTTAATATTTGGATGTTTATTGTTTATTTTTACATATTAGATCTGTATAATGATCAGCTATGCTTATCTTAGCGGCTATGTTTCAATTCAGGGTTTGCAAGGCGCCCATGTCAGGTCAGAGAAGATACCACAATAAGCTCTGCTTGGTACCTATCATTGTTTTATTCGTGATAATTACTCCACAAAGGTACTAAAATTTAGAGTAATTCATTCCATACATTTTTGTTATTTATAAAAACTTTTACATTATAATAGGATTCTGATATGAGTTTCTCTTTAACGATAGCATTGAAATTATTTATCGACCAATCTGTTATATTACTGGAAATTTTATTATGAAAACGTATACAATCATAAATGAATTATTAACTTTATGGAGCCTTGAGGGGGGCGCAGTGAGTTTATTCTTATTTCTATTATTGATATTATGTAGATCTCATTTCTTCATGAATTTTTCTATATTTTTATGAACATACATAATATTTTCATATATATACATATATATATATATATATATATATATATGTCATGTGATGTTAAAAATTTTGCAGTTTTAAATTTATCCTTAAGCGACTTCGTTGGAATTTTATATTACACGAACAGCCCTTTGCTGCGGAACAAAAATTGAATAAATATAAGCAGCATTACCCCATAATAGAGTTACCCCATAATAAAGTAATATTATCCTATTCACATAATCCTTATTGCTTAGCTTGTCTCTGATAAACTCATCCTTTATTAGTTTTCTAGGAAGGTAGAAGTTAACCACCGTCACTGGACAAAACTTTTTACATTAAATGTTTAATTAATGGGGTTCATACGGCGTATTTGCAACATCACATAACGGATTGTGTACGTTTTTGGTGGCTTACTGAGGTTTCAACTTTAATCAAGATCACGAATATATGGAAATTTGAACAAAATGATAACAGTTATCGAGAAATGGAAAATGTTCATGAACGCATAAAAGAGAAGCCAAGTACGAAGGACAACATGTATGAGTTGGTTCAAGTACAAATTCATGCCAAATGTTTGTTTGAGATGGATTAAATTAAAATTTAAAATTTATACTCAATAGTATTATAAAGAGGAAACATTGTTTGTTTACTTTGTACTGAATAGGCTCCGAAACTGTAAGAACGATTTGAAAATCTCTTTTACGATTATAATCCTACATAATCTATGATGAACATGGAGTATATAATATGATCTAAAACTTTATGTATCATTATGAAAACTTCGATAAAGTAACCAAGTTGAGAAAAATATCTAAGTAGTCCTTATGCTGCATTCTACAGTGAAAACTACCTGCTGTCCCGACAGACGTCGTTCTGTCATAAATTGGATTTGTGGTCATGATAACGTTTATGACTAAAACTTCAAATTTGCGTATTTTTAAATCAGTGTTTTTTTCTTCATATATCATGGAATATCTAGTACTGCTAGTGGAAAATAAACTACTCGTTTAGTCTTCTTATTTGCCTACGTATTGGAGCAGTTATAATGTAGTTCAATACGTTAGTAGCGGCACCAGTCCCACTGAAGTTCATATTTATAACTCATTTATTGTTAATTGTAATTTATTTTAGCCATAATTATTTTTAAACTTAAGTTTATAGTCTATATAGCTACTGTTTCCTCTTTAAATTGTGTTTAGTAGTAGTTACTGATGTATATATTTTTTAAAGGTACATTGTAAATGTAATTTCCTCAATAAATAAATGTCTTCTATTCTTTTCTATTCTAAATATCTTATCGCCTGCACTTGCAATTTTACTTAATGCTTGGAATTATTCTGTGTATTTGTATGGTTCGTTCATTAGATCAATTCGTTTTCAAGATTCGTTTCGAGACATTGCTTACGCTAAATAGATAGAAACCTATTAAAACTGACTTAAATTTTATGTAAGGTTTCGTGTAGGGTGTAAAATTTTTATCTGCTATTTCATGCAATATATACTAAAATTGGTTGTTCTTTGTGAATTTATTTAATGTATGTGATGAATCGTCCCGTTCACAGGATCTCCGCCAAATGGCCACTGGTGTGCGATCTATTACCTGATCGTTGGGCTCTGAATCCTTGGGTTCCTGGCTGATGTTGCAGTCTGCTTTCCTTGTTCTAGTATTCTATACAGCATCATGCTATATATACATGCCTCCAGCATTATAACTTAACGCTATAGCGGCTATTAAGCTTCGACCAAACCTATGTCAACAACGCGAAGCCATCGTACACAGTATCGTTTCCAAAGGACCGCGGAGCTTAGCGTTTCTCGATATGATGACACCAAGTTGCTTCGAAAATGTGGAGATACCACGAAGGATGACTTTTTAGCGGTAAACGCGCAAACTTATGTCTAGAGGGGGTTAAATTGGACTAAATTTAGTCTTCTCCATTCCGAGACTTTACGGGTTCCCGGTCAATATTGGCTCGGCCAGTCCCCAGTGCTGTCATCTGCGTAACAATGAAGGTCACTAGTTTGCAGCGTGTCATTGACATGCTGACGAAACAGCGTAGGAGACAGAACACTGTCTTAAGGAACACCAGCGTTGGCAATTTTAAGGGTGGGGCATGCACCGTCAACTACGTCCTCGATTATGTGATTTCTCAAGAAACTATTGATTCAATCGCATAACTTACCAGGAAATTAGTATTACTCAGATTTTATGGCTACCTACGACCATGTAAAACATTTTGTAGTTGTGCATACATGTTACCTACCTGAGAAGTGCAGCGGGGTCCTCATATTTTAAGACCTGCGGCATAGAAGAATTGGGCTCTATTCCAATGAAAATACTACAAAATTAGTTTATTTCAGTAACTTTTTTATTGTGTATATGAATAAAGTCGACAAATGGAGGCTTTTGGTATTCACCAGAAGGCGTTTTTATATTATCTCAGGGATTGATATCTTAAGTTTACGCGAACCTAATACTTATTACAATATAACTAGTTTCACGGATTTTATCGCGTATTATTTAAGTATTTAACTAGCCACCCGTGACCATGGTTGCTGTGAAGCTTCTGAAACGTCGGTCTAGTTAAATAGTTAAATAAACCGCGATAAATCTGTAAAAGTAGTTTTATTTTAATAAGATCTCAGATATCAGGTTTATGGGTGTCAATATTCTCCGACACCCACAAACAACCCCATAGAGGTTATGTTGCCACCCTTTTACCTTACCCTCTAACGAGTCACCGGAAACTAGCAAACCTCAAGAGCATAGCTGTCATTTTGCGACGGTATCATGTGAGCGGTAGATATCTTCCCGGTTATGCTACGTCCGTTCAACAGTGTTCAATAATCGCTATGTCAATGTGAGTACTTACGATTTCATCGGCGTCTGTACTTACTGAGAGGTACCCACGTGCTGGTGGGTAACGATGTACTGATGTACTGGTGGGTAACGACGAGGCCCTGTATAGGTGCTATAATCACGCACATAAGTACGTATTATTCTTACATATTTTTCGTAAAATTGATCAATAACAAATAATAACATTAAAATATTGGAAAAGGTAGTGACATGCATGGTACATGACACTACAACCTCCTACGTAACGGAACTGGATAGGCACGATCGGGGAAGTACCTCTCGCTCACTTCGTACAGGTGTAAAGTGACAGTGTCGCTGTCGTGTTTCGTGCGGTTTGTGAGTAACCGGCGACCCATTGGGGGTAATAAGAGGGCAACGCATCAGTACGTAACGTGATGAATATGGAAAGTTTTGTTTTCTGTAATCTCAAATTCAAAAAATTCCGATTGAAAGTAGAGAATTTTTGTAAGCACATCTGGCACTATAGGCGAGCAGATTGGGATGGGATGCGGTCATTCATGGCGTCGTACCCAAATGGGCGAACTTGGAAAAACCTTGACGCCGTTAGTCTGTCGCTGATGTGGGGTTTCAGGAAATGGAACAAATTATTCCGTTTTCTTGGCGGCAAGTCGCAACCTTGGTTTGGGCGCTCCTGTAAGTTGTTTGTACTTAATTCGCCATGAACTGGAACATTATCTAGCGTATGCTGTAGAAGCGAGTACATAGAACGAAAATAGCAGGACGCTAAGGAAGGAGTATAATTCTGCCCCTAGGTTTTAAAAAAAAATACTGCCTAATCAAAGCCTGAAAGAGACAGCTTTAGTGTACCCGAACAATAAAAGATGTGTATTGCGATAACTCCTTAGTTTTCCAAAATTATGGAATCCAATATCAACCGCCAGTTCCTGCGATATTTAGAAGATCATCAAATGATTATCGACCGATAATTTACTTAATGCACCAATGGGCGGAGTTAATACAAAGCAACGGGGAGGCAGTGCTTGTCAGTCTGGATGCAGCGAAGGCCTTTCATCGTGTTTGGCACAAAGCGCTCCATTTCCCAAAGCATTTCTTAATACTGATTTCCTGGTAAGTTATGCGATTGAATCAATAGTTTCTTGAGAAATCACATAATCGAGGTCGTAGTTGACGGTGCATGCCCCACCCTTAAAATTGCCAACGCTGGTGTTCCTTAAGACAGTGTTCTGTCTCCTACGCTGTTTCGTCAGCATGTCAATGACACGCTGCAAACTAGTGACCTTCATTGTTACGCAGATGACAGCACTGGGGACTGGCCGAGCCAATATTGACCGGGAACCCGTAAAGTCTCGGAATGGAGAAGACTAAATTTAGTCCAATTTAACCCCCTCTAGACATAAGTTTGCGCATTTACCGCTAAAAAGTCATCCTTCGTGGTATCTCCACATTTTCGAAACAACTATCCATCGACCTCAACTAGTATCGGAATACTTGGTGTCATCATATCGAGAAACGCTAAGCTCCGCGGTCCTTTGGAAACGATACTGTGTACGATGGCTTCGCGTTGTTGACATAGGTTTGGTCGAAGCTTAATAGCCGCTATAGCTTTAAGTTATAATGCTGGAGGCATGTATATATAGCATGATGCTGTATAGAATACTAGAACAAGGAAAGCAGACTGCAACATCAGCCAGGAACCCGAGGATTCAGAGCCCAACGATCAGGTAATAGATCGCACACCAGTGGCCATTTGGCGGAGATCCTGCGAACGGGACGATTCATCACATACATTAAATAAATACACAAAGAACAACCAATTTTAGTATATATTGCATGAAATAGCAGATAAAAATTTTACACCCTACACGAAACCTTACATAAAATTTAAGTCAGTTTTAATAGGTTTCTATCTATTTAGCGGAAGCAATCTCTCGAAACGAATCTTGAAAACGAATTGATCTAATGAACGAACCATACAAATACACAGAATAATTCCAAGCATTAAGTAAAATTGCAAGTGCAGGCGATAAGATATTTAGAGTAGAAAAGAATAGAAGACATTTATTTATTGAGGAAATTACATTTACAATGTACCTTTAAAAATATATACATCAGTAACTACTACTAAACACAATTTAAAGAGGAAACAGTAGCTATATAGACTATAAACTTAAGTTTAAAAGTAATTATGGCTAAAATAAATTACAATTAACAATAAATGAGTTATAAATATGAACTTCAGTGGGACTGGTGCCGCTACTAACGTATTGTACTACATTATAACTGCTCCAATACGTAGGCAAATAAGAAGACTAAACGAGTAGTTTATTTTCCACTAGCAGTACTAGATATTCCATGATATATGAAGAAAAAAACACTGATTTAAAAATACGCAAATTTGAAGTTTTAGCCACGGCGTCATAAACGTTATCATGACCACAAATCCAATTTATGACAGAACGACGTCTGTCGGGACAGCAGGTAGTTTTCACTGTAGAATGCAGCATAAGGACTACTTAGATATTTTTCTCAACTTGGTTACTTTATCGAAGTTTTCATAATGATACATAAAGTTTTAGATCATATTATATACTCCATGTTCATCATAGATTATGTAGGATTATAATCGTAAAAGAGATTTTCAAATCGTTCTTACAGTTTCGGAGCCTATTCAGTACAAAGTAAACAAACAATGTTTCCTCTTTATAATACTATTGAGTATAAATTTTAAATTTTAATTTAATCCATCTCAAACAAACATTTGGCATGAATTTGGACTTGAACCAACTCATACATATTGTCCTTCGTACTTGGCTTCTCTTTTATGCGTTCACGAACATTTTCCATTTCTCGATAACTGTTATCATTTTGTTCAAAGTTCCATATATTCGTGATCTTGATTAAAGTTGAAACCTCAGTAAACCACCAAAAACGTACACAATTCGTTATGTGATGTTGCAAATACGCCGTATGAACCCCATTAATTAAACATTTAATGTAAAAAGTTTTGTCCAGTGACGGTGGTTAACTACTACCTTCCTAGAAAACTAATAAAGGATGAGTTTATCAGAGACAAGCTAAGCAATAAGGATTATGTGAATAGGATAATATTACTTTCATAACTGACGTAATAAGAAGTTCCAGTGTCGCGACTGCGAATTACTTGGCTTCATAATGAAACCTGCGGCTACTAATATTCCAGTAAAGAACGCAATAGAAATCAGGATAATCCGTGACATTTACACACCGAATTCATTTATTGCACTGAATTTATTTAATATTTATTTCACGCCCTTGGGGGCATACTGAAACTAAGCTTCGTGTTTCCATAGTCTATATATGTAAGTCTTATAACTTTTTCAGACAAATAGATGGATTTTGATGAGGCCCATTTTGATATTCTTGGACATATTGTGATATCCATGTGGCTGTTCGAACAAATTTTCACACATTTTATTATTTATTCCCGAACGTGTATTCGAGTGCCTTTAGGAACAAATAAATGTTCCTTCGGAAATCCTCTGAGTAAAAACTCGCACTCTCGGCAAAGTTAACTAACAAATTTATATGATTATTACGTTATTTTTCAAATTGTAACGGTTACGAAAAAAATTATTTACATAATTAAATATTCACGAATATTTACACGTCATTAGGAGCAGTTTATTAAATCGCCACGCGGCAGTTTGCTGAGATCATGTAAAAGAAGTATTGTAAAGCTCTACTACTGAGCTTTTTTTTTTAAAGATTGCGCTCAATTTAAACATTTTACATGACTTTATAGTAAAATGCATTTTACAGTTCCCATTTAGTAAGAATTCAAGTTGAGGTTTTTTGTTTCTTCTATTGCAGATCCAAATTGGAATTTAAAGATTTAGCCAAAGACAATCAACAAAATTTAACCAAACATATTGCACAATCTAATTAGGGAAAGTTCTGATAATTTTAGAAAATTAATTTATATTTATAAATTTAAGATTTTTAAAATTATTTAATGGACCTTTACGTAAGTGCCACTTTCTGAAGTGCAGCTGCATTGAAGCCGAATTCTCGCTCACATGAGACCGCCGTAAATTGTGAGCTTTGATTTCGCGGTTAGTGCGGTTTATGAGATTTTCTATTGCCAACACATCTACATAAAAATCTGTGATTTCACTGTTGGTTTGCACCAACTTAGATTTTTTTTAATTCGTGTAATTATATAAAAAATATATAAAATATATTCTATTTATATTTTTAGTTCGGTAATTTTATGTTTCTATTTTGGGTACATTTAAGTCTCTATCCTACAGACACTATTGATGTGTAAGTTTGTAACAATTTTAGTTGATTTAGCTGAAACGCAAATAAAAGTACAGAAAATGTGTTTATGTTATAACATATATCATGCGAGTGAAACCTCGGGGCACAACTAGTTTGTGAAAAATTTGGTTACATTTTTGTAGAATCCTGATTCACGGGTAAGATATAAGAATCGTGACTCACGGGTGAGATCCGAATATGAACGAAATGCTTTTTGTAGCAAAAGGGGACAAGCTAGCAGTGCAGCAGACTGACAAGGTCTTCTCTGAGTCGCACTGTGCAGAGAAGACCTTGTCAGTCTAAGACCAAATAGCGAGTCTGCCAGAATATCAAATAGCGAGTCTGCCAGAATATCAAATAGCGAGTCTGCCAGAATATCAAATAGCGAGTCTGCCAGAATATCAAATAGCGAGTCTGCCAGAATATCAAAGTGATCCAGGTCGCTTATTAAGTACTTATTCAATTATCTTTGAAATACTACGAAGTAAAGAGATGGGTTGCATGCATAGTATAGTCAACAGCACTGTCACTATTCCCGTTCTAATGTACTGGAGTAATAAGAAATTTTTCAAGGTCCGAGGAAATACACCTTTATAAAAGTATAGATTAACGAGATAACTTGGGACAGGAGAAATCACAGGCCTTCAGATACCTGCATGTAATACCGTAAAGGAGCCAGGGTAGACCCGAAGACCTATGTTGGTCTCGGCCATTGGGTAGCAATACCAACTAAACCCCTACGGGAGCTGCTATTAGTGGAGGGTCCCGGATGTGCAGGCAACAGTTCCCCTCCAGCGACAGGCTGGCCTCGGCGAAAAGGCCAGACTTCACCTCCTCGGAGACCGTCCGGCTACTCTATGACAGTCCCCACGACGCCGTGTCATAGGGGCACTACTAAAGGCGCTACAGATAACGCCTCCTTCGTACCCCCATTCGTCGTCGGTGGGGGGAGCCCGCGTCGGCAGCCTCCTCTCTCTCCCGCCCGTCGGCTTCCTTCTGTGACATGACGGTCTCGCAGAAGGAAGCCATCGCCTGGTGGAACTCGTCACTGTCGAGCATCGCTACGATGATGCTCGATTTTGACAAGTCCCCTCCGACAACTGATGTCAGATCGTGACGCAGCGCCGCCCATCTCGGGCACACCTCGAGGGTGTGCTGGTCGAGTCCACCGCCGCGACACAATCGTGACACCGAGTCGTCGGCTCCTTGCGTTCTGTCTTACAATGATACTCACCGAAGCAACCATGCCCGGTGAGTACCTGCGTCAGAAGGAAGGTGAGAGGTTTGCGCCTACGGCGCATCCACCGCTCGAGGTTCCTTACAATCTTGACTAGACAATTATCGATACAAA
>JAFELO010001350.1:33812-44174 GCA_017140195.1 Eumaeus atala
CCACCGCTCGAGGTTTCTTACAATCTTGAGTAGACAATTATCGATACAAATCTAGACAGGTGTTGAATTAGTATATTTATAGAGGAAGGAAATTCGTCGATAGAATAATAAATTTATCACATTCTAAGTAACAATGCACTCTTAAACATGCAAGCCATCACAACGCACATAAAATACCTCCAACCAAAAATGTATTATGATGAAATAATAATAGGTCATGATGTTACGACTAATGGAACCGTAGCTACACAGGCGAAAAGCGGGGATTGCTAGTACAATATAGCCTACATTTGATCGCGAAGAACATTGAATAATAATTTTTTTCCGAAAAAATCCATGTAAGATAAGATATTTTATTTTTAAACATGAGTATTACAAAATTTGATGACATAAAATTAAAGTTCATTCATGTTTTGCCGGCTACAGCGTACGAATTTTATAATTTACATACATTCAATTCAGCATCAACATTTTGATTATTAGTATTTAAATTAAAGCATATTTTATTATTATTTATCATCAAAAAAATCATCAATAATAATCTTTATCTAACAACAAATACATTAATTTTTGCTTAAATAAAACTTCATTTAATTTATTACATTGGACAAAGTACATATAGCAATGGAACTGAGAAAAAGCAATTGATATATTTTTTTATCTTTACCTCCAGCTCGAACTTTATATTTACAATAGAGCTATTTGTATCAGAAAACAATCTCACTAGTCTGCCGCTTGAGTGCGCTGTTACGGTCTGTTCCAGCTCTTTGTCTCTCGTTTTATAACAGCGCAATACTGTTTACATAATTGTTCCGGAGGCCCTTTAGTACTCCAATTGAGGCTCATTTTAAGGCTAACTTGAAGTTGGTGCGGCTTCATTTACTACACAATGTTGTTATATTTAGACGCTCGCATTTGTGTGGGAGTTGTTATGTTAAATGGTAAATGTTACCAGGACTTATCCATATATAATGCTATAGGATGTATGTTGTTGTGATACTGTACAGTAGTATGCCTCGTGTTCTATAGGTAAGTGTAGTCAGTCGTGAGGTCCTGGGCTCGGGTCCCGTGTTAGACGAGTGCCATTCGGATTTTTCAGATTCTAATAACAGTCCGGAATAAGGAATTTGCTAATGTTACGCCCCCGTACCTCGGAGAGCACGTAAAGCCATCGGTCGGATCTATATTTAGTCGGATTGCCGTCCCATCGAAATATCAGAACAAAGGAACAGGTGCACGCACTTGTACACTATAACACGTCCTGCGCAGTTTTCTGGCGTCTATAGAAACGGCCTCCGTGGCCGAAGTTCTGCTAGGACTACATTACTCTTATTATTTTATAGTATAAGAAACGAGCAGTCGGAGCGACGACTAACGACGCCGATATAGATCCACAATATTGATATTGAGAGATTGAACTCATTCATCATTCCCTCTAATGGGCCACTGAATACGATTCATAAATGACAGCATTACTGTTATTTTTTGGTGTTATCATAGAAGTAGAAGATACTTTCCCAGGCACGCTGGCCCAATTTAGCTCTGATGCAGCATGATCTTATCAAAAATAATCTTTAATATCCATAAAATTCCACATTTGAGTGCCATGCCGGCTGATGATGATGATATATTAAATATTTCGTTCTTTTGTGTGCTTTCAGAAAAAGTTTATTTGCGTATATCTTATTTTATTATTCCGCGTTCAACTCGCTACAGACAGCGTTAAGGAGGCGTACGAGGAAAACGAACTTAACGTTTACCTCGAGGCTTTATTATACTTTTCGTACGACCATGGAGAGATGCGTTTATAACTGCGTATTTAGCGTAAGGTGTAGCCCCTGCACTAGTGTCATGTTGCATTGCACTTAATTGATCGGGTTACAACTCGCACGCATAGTCCAGCCGCAAAGTGACACACTATATTTCGTATTGATTTTAAGTGACCTTTTGACGGGAGGAAGGAGAATCAGCAATACACCTGCATAACAATTATGCGGATGTTTATAGGTTCCAATATGATATTCTCAATAATCGTATACTTAACAACGGGTAGAGAAGTTTCAGTAATGAATTCTTCAGTTTCAAGTTTTTCTCGGAGTGATAGTATTTTTTGTTATTATTATAATTTCTTATTTAATTACTAATTGTAACTATGTGATCTAACATTTCAGGTATATTTTTTTTCGCGAGGAAATGCTTTAAGCACTGCTGGTCCTGGGTGGAATTCGGTGGGTGTGCGGGACACGCGGTTATACTGAAGTACTACCAAAACCTCGCGGGCGCCGTCGGCCACCTCTACTGACATGCCCAGGATCTGTTAGCAACAGGGCGGCACCTCGGCCCACAGCCTCTTTTAAGGATATGCTTAGAAAAAAGGCCATTGTCTTCAGGATTACAGGTATAGTATACCGAGATAAGGAAACAGTGAGAAAAAGCAAAATTAGTTCAATTGCTCAAGCTTAACTTCAAATGAACAATTGCAACTCGTACGTGGTCACGTCATCCACACAATAGATGTTCAGAACATACGGCCAAAATAAATTTCCCGTGTGGTAATCAATTCTGCCTCACCGCATCCGCGAGCGCTCTGAATACTGATCTCAATTCTTATGGACTACAGTAATACCCTTTACGCCACCCCGTTATACGCGGTTTCCCTATAACGCTAATTGCAAATTTTGAGCTCAAATGCCTTGATTTACGCGAAAGAGTGCGTACCCATAAATATAATGTAGTAATCGACTTCTTTGTGGTCGCGGGATCCCCGTTTCCTCTGAATATTCTCTTTGAAGAATCGGGAATTCCCAGTCCTTCGACTTTATTGTACGGGGATTTCCTCGTTAGTTTCATTTGTTGATTTGTTCCGTAATGTTAGTTCGGTCGGCTGGCAGTTGTGCTTTAATATTTATTGAAGATACATATATAAACCTAAACGTTAACGTTAAAAATTCCGCTTGTAAAGAAAAAAGAGCGTAAAAGCTTCACTTTGGAATTAAAGATGAAAGTGATAAGAAGAATGGAAAATGGAGACACAGCAACAATTGCGTGGAGAGATTTTGGACTCTCAGAATCGATTGTGAGAACAATTTATAAAAATCGGAAAAAAAAATCACCTGCGAAATTTCAACATCTATAAGTGCAACAAAATTTTTTCGTTCGAGGTCATCTATCTTAGAAAGAATGGATAAATTACTGTCAGTCTGGACGGAAGATTTGAATGAGAAGAACGCACCACTAAGTCATGATCTGATATGTACAAAAGCAAAATCTTTGTATGAGATTGAAAGAAGGAAAAGCGAGTGCCACTCCGACTTATGCTGCCAGCAGAGGCTGGTTCCATCCGTTCTAGCAGCGTTCTAATATTCACAATATCCACATAACAGTCGAGGCGGCCGGCGCTGACATTCAAACTGCAGCTGAGTTTTCAGACAAGTTTCAAGAGTTCATTAGACGAGAGAAAATTCCTGCTTGTCTCATCTTCAACATTGATGAGACCGGACTTTACAGGAAAAAATGCCATCTCGAACATTAATTTCTAAGGAAGAGCGTCAAGCCAGTGAAATGATTGAGGGTTCTGAACTTGAAGATGTTACAGAATAATCTATCTACGGTTAGGAAGAACAATTAGAAGAGAAAGTTTTATCTTCAGGGGGAATACAAGATGTACTTTCAAATATTTATTCAGGTTTGGATATATTGCAGAGCACAGACAACAATAATAACAGTGTCTTAACCATCCGTCAAAAACTTAAAAACTGTGTTGGGTGTTATGAACGTATTTTACAAGAACGTAAACAAAACGTTACCCAAAATACAATAGATGTATTTTTCCGTAAAAAATAAGAGTATGCATTGCATAAAGTGTTCCTAGAATTAAAGTTTGAATTAAACATTAAAATGATTTGAACTTTTTTGTAATAATTTTTGACTAAGTTTAATCATAAACCTATACTCGAATTTCAGTTAACACGATTTTTTTTTAAACGTATCTCTCGCGTAAAGCTGGGTATTACGGTACTGACAAGTGTCAGTGCTTAGGTTACTGCTGTCAGAACTAAATTATAGGCTAATGCACTACTGTTCTCTGTGTGTCACTGTGTCTGACAGTTCATTTTTTAAATAAATCTACGTCCCAAAAGCTAGATACATACATTTCATGTTTCGAATAATATTCAGGAGAATCGATGTCTCCCTGGTCAGGATAAAAATAATCCCTATATATATCCCTATATATAAACGCTATCCATATATTTCCAGTATAGTATAGTATCGAGATGAGTAAAGAAGATAATTGTAGCAAAAGATTACATCCCTACTGGATTAACTGTGCCCTGCGTCGGTTCCTAGTGGTTTCACTTATATCGTAACAAGAATATTCTATATAAAAAATTATACCATTGATGTATTACTGACTGGTATGTCGTGACTGAGATAAGGAAGAAGCTAATAAGCACCGTCTAATAAGCTCGCTGAAGTGGCAGTGGACTGGTCACACATTAAGAAGAACAGATGGCAGATGGGCCAGTAATGTTCTGGATTAGAGGTAGACGGTAGATCAACACTTCGTTTAGGAAAACGAAGTGTTGAACTACCGTTCACCAGGTGGGAAGACTATCTCCGTGTAGTAGCGGTTCAGGATGGAAGCGAGTAGCAGGAAATCGTATTGGCGTTCATTGAAAGAGGCCTGTGTACAGCAGTGGACCGATAAGGGCTGATAATGATGATAACGATGATGATGTCGTGACTCACAGCTTACATTTATATTTTATTACTAGCAGTTCGTCCCTGCTTCGTACGGATATTTCACTAAACATGGGAAAAATCATTGATTTGCAAAATATGAAAATTATAAGTATTAATTTCGGACTTGTAACAATAAATTCAATTTACAACACAACAAAGTATAATTCTATACTAAGTGTGTGCTTACGCCCACACCCGCAACATTTTATAAGTAGTCATGCACTATACTCTTGTTGGTGCTCAACCTTTGGCGGGGCTCCGAATCATACTCGACTGGTTTACTGGACCTTTGCGCATGCGAATGTTACTTCAATAACTACATTCGCTATGAGATTGGAAAACCAATTATAAGTTCTCCTAACTTCTCCCGAAGTTACCAAGCAACACCACATTCACCGTTCAGATGGATTGTCATGTAACCAGTTATTAATATGTTATGAATGTTGACTACTAATTGGCTACTGCAACCGAATCAATATACGTTGGTAAACCTTTTTTTACCTACTACGTCAGAAGAAGGATGATAGGCTTCAAGCATACGTATGTAAATATCTAAGATAACTGGTTGACATAGCCCTGATAAGCTGCAATTTTTGCGCCAAAGGAAGTGGGTTCGAATCCCGTCCAGGTCATGTATTTTTTGTATGTATTACGTGTATTTCTATAATAACAAACTTAACTATATAAATTTTCTTAAATTTATATAAAAATATAAAATGTTTTTCTATTGTCTAGTACCTGAGACACAAGTCCATACGGTACGGGACTAGGCTAACGTGGTGTGATAATGCCACAGACATTATTATTATTGAGTAAATTTCTTTATCCTGCTATGCTACAGGTCAAACTTGTTGGCAAATTGTAACACACGACGAAACACAGCTCGTGTTGCCAACAAGTTTTCTAATGTTAAAATGAAGTATAATAATGAAATATGATAATTTTTTTTGTTCGCGTGTTATGAAGAAAAGCTACTTATCAGTAAATATTTTTATAATGTGGTTCTTAAATCATATTTTGTACCAGAAGCTGACACAAAAACTGACACAGTTTTGTTTTCATCACATTTGGAAGGTACAACGTGTACTTTGTATTGTTCAGAATAGTGCATCTGCAAGTGCTATCTATAGTTGTGTGGAGGTTTATTATATCCTAAGGTATAATACAATAGCTAGTATGGTGCCATATTAATAGCTAGTTCGGTTTAATACGTATTGTAAAATAAAGTAGAAACACCTAGAACATGATTCATAAACTGAGCAGTCATGAAATGGGCCAAGTTCTTATATAAACTACGTCAGGCGTGACATCGTCGCGTAAAGGGTGAAGAGCTGCGTTCTTTAACGATAGGTGTAAAGAAGGTAAAGCGTTCTTAAACTTTCATAATATTCTTTCTGCTAAATTATTTCTTCTAATTTAATACAATAATAAATAATACGAGTCATGTATTACAGGATATAACAATGGATTGGATAGAAAAATAAACAGATTATGAAAACATTCTTCACTAAATCTAAAAATAGACTACTTTATAAAACATAATTTGTTATATTATATATATTGAAAAAAAAAGGATCGAAAAATATTTTCATTCTTTTGTGCCAGTACTGTGCCCGTGCTTCGCCAGGGTTTCTTATTGCTGATAGATCCGGGATGCCCTACCACGGAGGCAGAAGTATCTCGCAGTGATTCTTCGTCGGCAGTAGCACTTTGGTGCTGAGTCCGACACACCCTTTTGGCCCGCCCTGGGTCGGTTAGACGGTGCCTAAACACATTTTACTTACGAAATGAGAAAAGCTGGCCAGTCTAGCTCATATTTAGTTTAGAGGGATTTGAGTTAAGCTAAAATCTTTGTTCTGTGGTTCACTTAACAATAGTGAACGTGTACATAATTTGACAGAATAATAATCATAATAATTATCAGTGGTTGAAACTTACTCACGATTAATACAATGAGTGCATTAAATTAATTAATCCTAAATATTAGATGAGGCATGCATGACTGACGCATAATCTCCTTATATATAATTATAATTATTTAGTTGTTCCGATTAACGCAAACAGTACTTATTATACCTTGTTATAGTACTGTAGTAACAAATAAATAATTATAATTATGCGGGTACTTTTAATAAAATATGACATCAGTACATTTGTCATCTCGGTCCACCCGTGGCCACGGTTGCTGTAAAGCTTCTGAAGCGTTGGACTAGTTTAAATTATTGTAATGAGCAGCATTCGCGTAAGCTTAAGACATCAAAGTGTCCCAGGGGAATCACTCCGAAGAGGACAAAACAAATATTGATAATATTGAATGAATAAATAATTTTTGAAAATACACAAAATTCGCGATACTCTTCGAACACACCGAGTATGTCTATATGTGATCGATTTTCTCAAAATATACTGTCTGGACTTTCATGCGGTTATCACGAATGAATAGAGCTATTCCCGATGAAAGTTTTAGTGTATAAGTCGAACCCTGTTATTCACGGATGCAGCCGGGAGGATCGCTAGTTAATACTAATCAATCAGATGTCTTCTTAGCTGAAAGAAAATAAAAAGAAAATCCCTAATAATTCAAGACCTTGTTTTTAATTTTTTGATGTGAATAAATGATAAATTATCTGTAAATAGATTACTATAGTAAGAGTACTTGTATAAATAGACGTGATACTGAACCAACGATTTGTTGATCACAAAACTCTACAAAAATTGGAAACTATCTAAATTTTTTGGGACTAAATCTTTCCTGATTCGAAACATACCGAAAATATCGTTGAGAATAACGAGAATTATAGCTAAGCGCATTTTTTATGACAACAATCTGTACGAGCAATATTTCCCCATGTTTGACGCGTCATTACGTAGCGGCTCGCAGTTTGAACAAGGTACTCTGGACGAGAGAGCGCTGTCTCAGCTGTTACAGATTTCAAAATGGCGGATATTGGATATAACGTGTGAAATGTGATTACATGATTCTGTAACGGAAAAGTAAGCCATAATTATATAAGCGATAAAAGATAAAACATAATAATAAATATAAGGTCTCTTGCCTTGCTGCATTCCAGTGCAATTGGGCCGGCACGACCGGGGAGGTACCTCTCGCTCACTTATATCGCCGTCAATTGACATCTACGGTGTTGAGTTTGGGAGTATGGTATGATACAACATTATGATGTAGTGTGATGGAATACTAAACAGGCGCTGTACAGTGCAGGTGGATGTTATAATATCCCGAATTATCGCTCCCAGGGGAGGACGCGCGGACGCGTTCTCATTTCCCAGCTCAGTCAACAACCTCATTTAACTTGCCTTGTTATATTTAACTTAATAATGTTACACAACTTTATATCAAACTCCATCTTTAATGTTCTAGAGGTAATTTAATCAGACGACAATGCTCCTGACTGTAGCACCATCACGACCAGACTCTCGACACTAGATATTTGTGCGTCTTGAATCTGATGTGAAGTGACGACTACGTTGTGATTTTTGTGCAATTCTTAATACCAATGCGTCAGCGAGAGAGATATTTTTTCGATTGATACGACCTGAACGATTTGACATATTTTAATTCATGAGGGTGTCGACAGATTTCGCCTCTACAACGCCAAGGATATAGATACCTACATACATAATGTAGTCGAGTTTTGTATTTTGAGTTACAATTGAAACTGAGTTGCTTTTTTTAGGGTAAGGGGCAAACTTCTCGTTAGCCCCTAAGATAGGAAATTACGGCCGCCCCTAGACATCCGTATGACCCGAGGTTATGCAGGCGCGTTTCCGTCCTTTAAGATGGGAGTAAGTTCTTTTATTGAAGAACTCCATATCGTATCGGTTCGGAAATACCGACGGTGGCAGCTGGTTCCACATCGAAGTTGTGCGCCGTAGGAAATGGCGCTTGAAACGCACGGTTGTAGACTTTGGGGCATCAAGATGGTAATGGTGGAATTTAGAGTTCTGCTTTGATGTCCGAGAGTGGAATTCCGCTGCTGGTATTAATCCAAAAAAACTCCTCGGAATACTTCCCGTTGTAGATGCGGTAGAAGATGCAAAGCCAGCCAACATCTTTTCGTAATGCCAAAGGATCAAGCTGCACAGAAACTGCCTGGTAGTCAAAGATTCGAGTCGTTCTACGTTCAATACGGTCAAATGAGTCATCAGCCCAAATGTGAGAGCAGTACTCCATATGCGGTCGGACCTGCGTCTTGTATAATTGCAGCTGGTGATATGGCGTAAAGTACTGCATCGCCCTATTGAGCACACTCAGCCTCTTGGAGGCTAATTTAGCCTAATTTATTATGAAGATTCTCTTAAAGAAATGTTAGTAGCTTTACAAGTTTGGCCTGCATTCTTATCTACATGACAGTAGGCTACGTGTTATAGTATTTTTATAGCCTAGGAGGACGAACGAGCAGATGGATTAGTGACTGCCGACACCCATTAACATTCGCATATGTAGTGTCTTATTTTAATCCATCTCAAAAAAGCCCAGACATATAATATTAATATTTATGATAACATTAAAAATTATAACCATTTAAAATAATTTCAAGCCATAACCATCTATAAGTTATAGTATTTGGCTTACATTACAGTTATATTCACATTTCATTAAAAATATTTACTTGAAATATTTTTCACTCGAAACCAGGTGTTTCGAAGAAATATTTTTCCATTCTGATCGATGGTCTCTTCATGATATTTTCACCACAGGCATGTTCCTTTTTTACCTATTTGAAATCGTGATTAAAATATATACTGCAATTTACTCAATTTTTGGTGGAACACTGGTGGAAAAAATATATTGATTTAACAAATTTTATAACTTTACCCGATTTTTTTTATAACAAAAAAGGTAAACGAGGGTCAGTGTGTATTACACATAGACCAGTAATTTTCGTTAACCTAAAACTCTCCATCTGCTTGAAATTCGTTAACATAACTATCTCTTAAATATTGTACAAGAGAGAGAGAGAAAGAAAGAGAGAGGGTGTGAGAGAGAGAGAGAGAGAGAGGGTGAGAGAGAGAGAGAGCGTTAAATTCCGACACTTCGGTCATCAAATGCAAAATTAAACTGCAATGCAGCAATAGCTAGTATATATAATAGTAGTAGCTGCTACACCCTACATCTAATAACGTTACTTTTATTAAATTGTTAATGTTGTCTAATTATAAGTAATAAAAATGTTTAATTTCAGTCTGGTTCACAAACCCCGTGTATCGTGATAAGGACACTAGCCCAAGTTTATCCGGTCGTGACTATTGATTGCTCGCGTATTACGTCCATACGTCACCTAAACGACGGCAGGCCACAATAAAACCTCCCTAATCGCGTTAATTTATTATATCATTCATAGTGGGTTTTCTAAACGACTAATGAACACGTCAGATTCTGTCCTGTCCGTTATTACGAACAACATATTAACATTAAGACAAACAGACACCAGCGCCACTTTCTGTCAGATCCAGGGGATCCACATGATCCAATTGTATTCTCATAGCCTCCAGGAGTTCTTTGTAATACATCCACAATATTTCGATATAATCGGTCCATTTAGGATAGAACAAATCCTCACAAATTATTGACATATGTATACATATGGATCCCCACCA